>JAAAYG020028090.1:0-10303 GCA_009936455.2 Tomocerus minor | reverse complement strand
ATTAGAACTGTGAGAACTGTTGACACTTTATTTTTTGTACAATTTATTGTACAAAAAATATTCGTATACGCAAAATATATTCGTTCTCAGTGAAATATAAATTAGAACTTTAGAACCTGTATCACTGAGAAAAGCGTCTATCATGAAATACATGCTATTCAATTAAATTATTCATCGATCTGAAACATATCTAATTTTATTTTGAAATTTTCTCATTATAAAGTGTCATAGTGTCATAATGATATCATAAAAGTCTCATGTTAAATAAATATGAATGTCCTAAGTGAAAAATGCTATAAATTGTCAAAGGGTCTCCACGCGCTCGTAGCCTGTCTCGTAAATAGATAAGTGTACAGAGAACAAGTAGTGTAGTCAGTACTTACTGCAACTATCCTAAGTTATAGCGATGTAATATGTATAAGAATGATAGTGGAAGAATCAGTAGAAATAATATTAGTCCTATTAAAGGAATGTTATGTATATATGCCCGGAAGATTTTCGTAGTGACTTGATTCCCTTTATAGCAAAATGTGTAGTCCTAAGTCTAGCTCCTTATGCAAATTTAAATTCAGAACGTAGAATCGGAAAAGAAGGAGAACGTCCCAAAGGACATATTTTCTCATAGCTATATTCTGAAGGAAGTAGCTAACCAGATGATGCCATAAACTGTATAACATTTACCATTGTACAGACGACCTACGTACTTAAAATATAATGTGGCTAACTTAATGTAAGTCGAAGAATAGGTTGCTAGCTACTGGCTTCCAGAGGACAGAGCAAGACTTTGGAACAATGCACACTATAGAATACAATAGTGGAATGAAAATGATGACTTCGTTTCCTACACTCTTCTCTTCCCACTACACTGTCTTGTGTATTATGGGATTGTGAAGAGAGATGAATATTTAAACATGTTCTATTAATGAAACTAGGACAATACATAGAATGAAATCATAATAGATAGGACTAGTTATACTACCTTCACTCTCCACTCATACTAGAACACCCGTAGCCAACAACATTGAAACAAGTCAACTAATAGATATCAGAATGGATTTTATGAATAGGAGTTGGGTGAGGGAGCCGAATTGCCAAGAATAAATGACATTAAACAAAGCAACTATTAATAAGATAAGACACTGCGAAACAAAAGAGGCATTAGATGAAGAGAAAGCTACTCAAAGTGGAATAATATACAGAGCTAACTATTCTGAATGGAGGAAAACGACAAAAGATGAGTGAGTTGGGAGAAAGACGGAAGAAAATCACAGAGATTACAATAAGCAATAAGAGAAAATACAATACCATAAATTACATTTGTCTAGTTAACCGTGCAGTGAGTCTTACTTTACTTCAAGACTTGCTTTTACCCTAATAAGAATCTTTGTTTTCTCTGTGAAACTGAAAGGGAAAAGAACATTAGGAGTATCCGTTTTCCGAAAGGTAAACAAGCGATTATATAACTAAATAGGGCAGGGGAAACAATAGAGACTATTCGCGCAGAAGATTACTATAATTTTAGGATGAGGAAAATGAGAATAGCTAAATTATGAGTTATCTTTCAGTTATACATCATTTACGTCTGTATCGGATTGCAAGGATTTCGTAAAAGGAGACGGAAAAAAGGGAATTATATTCTTTGGTGTTGTAGACAGAAAATAGGCGGGATTTTTGGATTGACTTTCATGTCACGATTATCAGTATTATTATTAATGAGTATGATTGTATGTATTTTTCTAGATGGTGCTCTCTGAGTCTTTACTCATTGAATACGTGAGAGTCTGAGAGGAGGAGAAGAGGATCCTTTGTGCCCACTCTATAGGAAAGTAATCTGTGAAAGGCAGAAGAATCCAAATCATGAAGAAGAAAACATAAAGACAAGCGAACATTAATCATGGAACTTAAAATGACAAAAGCGAGGATACATTACGGAGTCCGTCGTGTCCATGTCTTGTGTGTTGAACGAAAAGAAGAATCCGCAAGGACCTCAACAAAGAAAATGGCAGAACAAAATCTTTTCACACTGGAAAGATGATGATAGTAAAAGTAACGACAACAATTCAAGTGGAAAGATGAAGACAAATCCGTCAGTTTACTAGTTGAGTGAATTGGCTCATTCTAGTTAGTGCAAATATAAAATGACATGAGACGACAGGATGGAAAAAGAAGTTCACATGAGTTATTGTAATAATATATCTGCTATCTTACCAATCTTAAGTAATGGAAAGGAAAGGGAGAAAATGATTGAAAACGAAGGGCGTTAGTGTTTGTTGTGGGTGTAAAGAGGTCGAAGAGCAGCGACGGTGATATCAACGAGTTCAGTGACATGTGGATGTCGAGTCCTCCAGTTCAAGTGTCTCTCGTAATGGTTGTGCTGATGATGGTCGTTTGGTCGCCAGTTAGCGTGAGCGTCGTCAGCACCTTCAACAGTGACGAAATGCCCGACGAGGGAGACGAGCCGTCCAAAAATGTACACCCGTTTGAATACTCCGCCTCAGCCGCCTACCATTCTTCACGTCAGTCATCAGTTATTAAGTTAGAAGTAGTAGCCATCATTGGTGACTCCTCAAATGCCTCTCTTTTGCTTTCTAAATCTTTGGCGCGAACTTTGAACGCCGTGACGTCAGCGGAGAGTGAAGACTCACAAGCCAGTACTTCTGCTTCTCCAGATATTACGAGTAAGATAGTTACTTGGCGAGTCAAAAATTTTGTGATAGCCAATTATTCGCAGCAACAGCAGCAGGTGCAAAAGTCTTCAAGTAGCAGCAATAAAAAGTTTAGTGGCACTCGTGGCAGCAGTGATTATTACGAAAGTGATGGCGGTGGGGGAGGGGGCGGGGGAGGACCATATCCTCCGACTGGTGCTACAAGTCATAGTAAAAAAGGAGATGTGATCGCGAAGGACGCGGAGCCAATGGAAAATCCCGCAGTTTTCAATCCTAGTGTTATGCCGGCTCTTTGCGACTTTCTCTCTAGAAGTAATAAGGCTGTTGCTATCGTCAATTTAATCGGGGATGTTGGATCGGAGAGACTTTTGTCTCTTGTATCAGTGTCCACTGCCTTGCCGCTCATTGGATCTTCTCAGTATGGGAACCCTCTTCAGACTTTACATAAAGTAAGCTCATCATTTTCTTCTAGTACTTATTAAATAAAACTATTTCTACCTTAGTTGTTTTTTCCAGTAATGAAAGTTAATTTTCACATTGTTTTCTATTACGCTATTTTCAATTTTCTTGATGACCATGTTCCAATTGGTGAAAGTTGAATATAGCTAAGTAAAATACACTTCCCTCTCTGTGCTTTCTCTAGTCTCATTCATTTAATTTCTAGAGAAAACAGAGTGAAAGTCGTATGAAGTTAAAAAATCTCAATATGTTGGCAGAAAGTATTTTCTTTTTCTATGGTGTCTACTTGATTATATCGGAGACTATTAGTTGCTCGCTGTTGAATACAAATTAATGAAGGAATTACGCGTAAAATAAATCTGTCTTGGCTTCTTATAGTCCTAACTCGCCCGAGGGTATTTTCTTTTATATAGCAGGAAAATTTAGGAGAAAGTAGGACGCAAATGTTATTTTCTATTAAGTCTCAAAGTCCCATTTCGTTGATGTTGGAGTTTTTATTTATTTTTCCCCTATTTCCTGACTTATCAATCATGTTTAATGGAATCCCATGAAATGATAGTAGGAAAATAGGAAACAGTGATTTTTCTTTGCGTATACATAATTCATTTTTAAATGAATGACGCACATAGTGCAGTAGCTGATGATGAAATGAAAAATAGGGCTACGTATAATGTATAACTAATCTAAAGTGGAAAAGCTTGAGATCAGAAAATCCGTAAATATAACTTTTATTTTATATAGGGGAAAATTTCTTTGATATATTTAGACTTGTTAGATAGATAGTAGATGTATGGTTTGTGGGAAGGTCCTATATTTTAGTTTTAATGATACTAGGGAGTATACAAAGGAAGGACGCGAAGTGCAATACCATAACGCAACTTTCTCAATGAAAGAAACTTTGCTTTCTACTTTCTCTCTTAGACTAACTTCCTTAGTATAAAATCAAGGAGCCATTGAGGCTCTTCTCCTTCTTCTTTTGCATTTATTTTATAAAGAAAAGTCAAATCTTTTCTAGGTAAACTACAGTGCTTTGCCAGTGCACTGCCACACATCACTTACTTTTACTTATCGTTACTAACATAGAAGTAGAAGAGACAGTGCTGTTCGTATTTTTCTCTCTTCTCCTAAGTATATACATATAGGAATATAGGAATGTTAGCTAACCTACTTATCATCTCCAATCGCTAACAGTCTCTTCTCCGACTGACTTAAACCTTAAACACAGTTAGTCTACTTAGTCCAGAAAAAAAACTTTCTTTTCCTTGTAATCTAGGAGCGATAAGAAGGATCGAGTCAAGCAACTCAAGTCAAACCAACTGAATCTAGCCTCTAGTCTCTCTCTTTTTACAACATGGCGAGGTTATGATGATGATAGAGATCATAATAGTAGTAATGATAATATTTCCCTCATTTCTGTCGCATTTTCGCCCGAATGCTTTGATAACTTTTCCTATATTTGATGTTCTTTGTAAATCTAATGCTACATAATAACATGGCTTATCATTTCATCTCTCTCAAACCCATTGCTCCTCTCACGACTTTTCGTTTCAGAGACACGCAACTCCTTATAATTGGAATATCCCTCTAGCATAGTAGCACGAAGAAATGGGTCGATTATGCAGACATTCTATTAAATTAGGACAGTATAACAATGCATTTGTGAAGCTGTGAATACTAAATACATCCCTGCTATCTCCATGTGCGAAAATTTCCACACAAATTAGGTGGGTTGTAATTGCTCGGCTTTTAGTGCTAATTACAAGTGTACATCTGCTTTTATTATGTAAAGATTAGCTCCTCTATAGCTCTCTTCCGTGTATTACTAGCCGAAAACTAATTCTATTTATGTTGTTATACAGTGGTTACTGGTTAGCTCAATTTATATCGATTTGATCTACACACGTAGCTCTGTAACTCTGTACACTTCATTTGCAATTCCATACACAACCGAAAACTGCGTAACAATATTTGTATTCATGTCCTGGCCTTGTATCTCTGTTTTAAACTTATCTTTGAAAAATCTGCTTTGAAGTAGTTACTTTTTACTAATGTAAAATTGTAAATGCAGAAAGTAATCCTGAAAGTTTTTGACTGTCGTAGTTTAACAAGAATTTGTTATACATATCCAGTAAAATAGTATGAAATATTCTCTGTTTGAACTACTTTCAAGGACGACAACAATTGTAAAATATAATTTCATGATTTACACACTGATATCGACCTAATTATTTTTAATTTGGAATTTCAGGAAAATGAATACTTATAATACTGATAAAATCATTGGATTTATATTGTTGAATCATTGTGTGTACAGAAGTTTTGTTTTTTAAAACACATTGTCGAAAATCTATTATATATTGTTATATTATATCTAGTTGAAATCACAGTTGTGAAATGTAGTACACTGGAAATATTATGGCTTTTTTGGCTATAAGCACGACATGCGTTTGTTGAGTAAATAGAAGAGAGCAAAATGGGACACTAATGCATTTTCGAACACCAAGTGTTGAGTTTTAGAGGATATTACACATAGCTAACAGGGTCGGAATGGGGAATTAAGTATAGCATGCTCCATCCAACAAGTGAAACGACTTGTGCGTTCATGGTAGTTTAAAAATTGCTGAAGGTAAATTGTAAGTGTCACAATATGTATTCTGTACGCATATCCAGTGGAAATTAGTGAGTCAGTCTGGAGAAAGTACTTCATACAGCCCATTGATTATAATGTTCATCGCAAGGATTAGATTTGCGACTACTTCGTATAAAGTTAAAGAACTTCTTGCAAACCTGATGGATTATGCATTAGCCTAATGATTTCCACTTTGATACAAAAGTTACTTCCATGCTAGCTCTTTAGTCTGAAACTCATACGTATTTAAAATATTTACTGGACTAAATGAATTATAAAACCAAGTACTACTAATGCCTATACGTCCTAATGTACATCATGTCAACGGAAAAGTAAAGTCAGGACGGCTCATTATACTTTTAAGAGAAAATGTTAGGACTAATGTACGTTGTGTACTACAGACAGCAATTACTAGCGTTTTATTTAATAATAAGGGAATTACATTGTTAATGGTAGCAATGCAATCTGTTGACTATTTTGCGACGAACAATTTCATTATTTGCCTTTCGTACTCTACATATACAATAGAAACGCTCTGAAAATACCTCGCAACCATTTAGAGCAGTTTAGAATTGTATTCAAAACCTTTTTATAAAAATTGAGGAAAAAAATTATTTCGAGATGAAACATATTCAATGATGTGATGTCACATATAGGTAGGTACCTACTCAAATATGCATGAATGCCCTGCAGAAATAATGGTACCTAACAGAACTTTATAAAAATGAACAGTACAACCGCAGACGTTGCAAACCTTTTGAAATCAAAAAATTTAGACGGCTGTTCTAAGTAGTCCTTTAGGCTATTTTTCTCTGTGGTACTGCGTTCGATATTGTAATTCGTATTATTTGTGACATCTGGATGTTGATAGCCTTTAGGGGAAGGTGTGCTCCTTTCTCCTTGCTAACCATTCAAGCTAATTAAATTTCAGCTGCTCATGCTACAGCGATCGTAGTTATAGTTGAAGTTACCAAGGATTTTGTTACAATAGGTACTATAAAATGTTCGAGAGTAAATTGAAAATCTCTAGACGAAGAAGTAGTGTGTAATGTACAGCACGTAATTTTTATAGACCCGCAGCTGCTCTCAAATATGCTGTATAATAAAAGAAACGTACATTTGTTTAAGTTCGCTTAAATCTACTAGCACGATTGTATTCTCGAATTTCTTGTAGATGATCAAGTAGATATAGAGAGCAGCGTATACATATACTTCCATAGACAAAAGACTTTTGCAATGAAATGAAGTAGACCCGGCTTCGAATTACTATGCCTTTACTTAGTTATAGATAACTTTAATGTATCATTCTATTTATAGGCTTAAATAATATTAGGACTGTTAATAGACTTGAAATCGATTTTCAATGAAGAGCATTTAGCAGCCTGGTTTAGCTTTTATTTCATTTGAGAACAATCTGAAGATTCCCATCTTTGCTATTACACTCACAACCAGTAGATTTTATCAGAAAAATACTTACAAGGATCTACTATCTATTCTAAATTCTAATACATGGCAGTGGCAGTAGACTCTGGAATTTCTTTCTACAGAGATTGCATTTTTTTCTCTTTCTTTTTTTTTTTACAGCGGAATGCATCGAATGGTCCATGAAAATTGACAATTCCATCTGTTTTAAACAAATAATTCAGAATATTTAAACTCAATGTAAGATTCCCTTGTTGTATAGTGCCTGACTAATTTCACCCTATATTTTGCTATTTATCTGCTTTCACTATTGGTCATTGATACAGTATATAAAAAGTTTTTCTCCGTATCTACCAAAAATAAAATCTTAGTGTACATAATTATGTCCACCGTTTTTTCTTACCCGTTTGTTTATGTAAACTTTTCATTTCATATATATATATATTTATATATATATTTACATATAATCTTTGAATCCGTGATAGACCATTCTTATCGTTTTTATCGTTTAATTTCATAACTTCTTGGTTCTCTGGTTCTAATCTTAATTTCTACTTCCAATCTAGCTGTGTGTTTTTGTATTACTAGAATTATCCTATACGGTTATTACTAACGCTTTGGGGCACAACAAATTCAAAAATTTCAAAATATTTTTGCTTAAAAATAATAGCCATGTAAAGTATTCGATTTATCATGTAGATAATTTCAGTTGTAAAAGTAAAAGCGTACTATTTGCCGTATTGCGAGGCGCAGAAGGACTCTTCTCAGAAGTCAAGTGTCTGTTATGTAACAAGGGAAAAAACGAGTTTTTCAAGAGAAATTCAGAGGAGGAAACAGCTGCTGCTAAAGGACGATTTATCGAGCTGCTTTGACTTTTCAGCATACGTGTCTTTTTCTTTGATATCTTACTCCTTAAGTACGAGTGTTTTCATAGCGTGGAAAATATTTTCAAATAGAATTCTGTGCATGTTGTCTTCCTGTGTTTTCCTGTTTTTACAAGACTTAGCCATTTCCGTCCGTTGACCGATCCTTGAATGTCTAAAATAAAAGAGACTATCGTCAGAACATCAATGTAGGTATAGTAAAAAAGTTTGAGAAAGTAGATTGTGAAATTTGAGTGAAAGACATTTCCATACTTTTCCATTTACTGCGTGTGATGGATATGAGGGAAAATGGACATTTGACAGAGCTGTGGGACCTGCCAAAAGTGACTGATCGTACATATACAATAACATTTCTATGGATTTAAAATGGACTTCCACTAAACTTTGGAAATGTGAATGTCTCCCCATTGATCGTCAATGTAGTATCGATGTCACTGTCCTGCTGTCTTTCGAAGTGAAACATCTCCATGCTGTAATTTATCGGGGAGCAGTTTGACGCTTGCTGAATGGCGACATGACAGTGTATTAAAAGATACGTAGCTTTCTGCGAAGTGTTGTGACATATTATTATACCATTGCCATTTCGTTATGTTTGACACAAGCAACTACCAGCTATACTTGTTTTTATTCGATATGACAGAATAACAGGAAAAAATTAAATATCCAGAAAATCTTTCTGGGAATGACTATACCTACTATCATTGATATCAAGCATAATTGAATTTAGATCATGATTATAATTGATAGATTAAACGACCAAAATTCGGCGTTCGCAATTGACGACACAGCTACGCTGTGTCGTCGCGAACGCCGAATTTAGGTCGTTTGATCGAAATTATACGAGCCTTTTTCAATGCTGGGAAATATTCGAGGTTACAACAAAATAAAAACGGGCGGGCAAAAGGCGATGTATAATTAAGGCAATTATTGCTGTCATAAATGAATACGTGTGAATTTGAATATTTAGTGTGAATTTTTTTTGTTGGTTTGCAAGAAATTAATTTTTGAACCTGTTTAATGACAATATCTCTTAATCTCATAGCATTTCATTTATTGGGACATAACCTCCTTTGTACTATATAGTTTACAGTAAGTAGTAAGCCTTAAGCACTATACAAAGTGTGATTATAGTAAAGATTTCTGTTTCCATTTGATACGTTAATTTTGGTACCTATCGGGAAAGTTTCCTATCATGAACAAACATAAGGCAATGTATATTATAATTATTATCACATTCAGCTGGTGTAGACTGTAGAGTTTTGTATATTCGATCATTAACAATAATATTATTTCACAAACGCTATAAAGTCTGTGTTACAGTTATACTAAATGTGTCTGTAGTTTTTCCGTTAATTTGAATTGCTAACAAGAAACTAAGTATGAGAAAGATTTTAGATTTCAGTATCTGAATAACTTCATATACATTTTTGTAGAGTTAAGAGTTGCTTAATTTACAGTTTGTTATGAAAGTCTGTAAAAACTTCAACTTCTCAAGTCAGTTTCTAAAGGAAAGTATTCTTGAGTCTGAAAGGAGGTAAGGAAATCATGAGCAAGTTGTGTGATTTAATTTAATGTTTGTGCTGTGAGAGATGAATGGTAAATAAGTGGAAATGATTGATGACCTTGAATGTATTAAAGATCTTCTCTATGCTTTTACCTTGAAACTGAATTCCAAATGCAAAACTAATACTCTATTCCGTAACAAGTATGCACACAAAAGAATTTCAAAATGAATAAAATTTCAAGGAAAACTGACAGAGAAAAACTTAATCATAATTCGATATGCAGAAGTATGATCCATGAATCCAGGGGAAGGTTAGAAAAGTATTATCATCGTATAAGTTTTAGACCCAAAAGTTGGTGCTAAATGGAAGATTCCCTTACTACGTAATAAAACATAATATTTTCTCTCTACTTCTATTTGTTACTTACTTGAGAATTGCAATATTTACTGTATGACTTGATATTTAATAATTATTAAAGATTTTCCTTTGAAGAAATCAGTGAATCATGACGAGCATATGAGAGGATTTTGGCAAAAAGAATTGATATTCTTGATGCAGCTACGTAGAAAGATCATTTAGTTTAGGCTAAGCTTAGTTCAGAGGAAGAAATCGAATTTGTGCACAATGATTGCTGCCGTAAACACATTGTTCTTAGACCTGTAAGGAAATTAATAGTTCCGCAATTCATCATTGCTTATATCAGTATGAAAAGTAAATTGACTAAAGAAGTGAACTCCG
>JAAAYG020028079.1:0-16290 GCA_009936455.2 Tomocerus minor | reverse complement strand
AAATCTAGAAAAAAGTTAGAATTTTCCCTACAAAAGTTAGAATTTTTAGCTAAAAGTGTTCAAAAACACCGAGAAAACGCTGGATTGGAGCTAAAACAGCTAAAACACGTAAATCAACAACGTAGATAAAATTTTGGAGGGCTGGCTTGCTAATAGGGATGACATTTCGGGGGACAGGGATAGTATATTAATTTAGTATTTATTTATTAATTAATCGTTAGTATTTAAATTTGTTGTAATTTATAGTGTTACTTTAAAAACCGGTAGGTGTTGATTGAAGGGTTTGTAATTGTAGTAACACAAATAAGTCCTATACATAGTAAGCATACAAAGGCAGTCGCTAATTTAGTATTGGTTTAAAGTATTGACTTTGACTAAGAATACGTAGTACATAAGTGGGTAAAGGTTGTACATTTAACTTTTAAGACACGTCTTCAATCAACGAACTCAAAGCTGCGTTTTTTAGGAATTTAACAGATATCACAAAATGATGAGTTGGCTGACATCTGTGTGAGTCAGGAGTTAACGACTACAACTTAACAAGAAGTAATTAAAACGTAATTATTGCTAAGTTGAGTTCATTAAGAGGGACTGCTAGGGAGAGGATATTGAAGAAAATAATACTTATGGGTCTTTACTTTAGTTGACAAATTGGCAACTTACCATCTGTTTGCTTTGAGAGAGCGCAACAACGAAATTGTAGAAGGGTCTTCCTGATCTCTTCCCATCTGTTCAATCTTTGATATTCCCTATAGACAGGATAATTCTGTTACATTAATAATATTATGCTTTTCCTTGTGCTGGTCTTGTGCTGATGGTCGATGATAACTGATAAAATATTTGACATTCCTTTATAATACAAATGGGCAGAATAAAGTAATTATTATATATCATTGCGAGTCTAATCTTTTGAATTAAAATATTGTCTCCACTAGATAAGTCAGTTGGTTACCTTTCAAAATAGGCAACTAATTATGTTTTGGATATGTAATACAATACGTCTCTGTAATCATTGCATAACTATTACCAGTCTATAATCTAATCTGGGACCCTCTGATTCCAAATCGAGCTTTTTTTAACATCGACAGTAGGCCTAGCAATCGCCGACAATGGAAATGTATTAATTTGAATTGTAGGCAAAGACGCAAAGAGTCCTTAAATAAGAGACAACAGTTCCAAATATTGCAGTGACTTGTAACAGACAGGTTCAATGCTGCAATAAAATCAACTTTCTTTATATCCGCTCAATAAATGTATTAGTTATTTCTTGACAATCGGATAAATCTTGTTCAACTAGGGCAGGATGACGTCTTACAAATATCCTTGTATCTGTAATAAATATTTGACAATTTATTACATCGCGACTCTTATAATATAAAAACTAAAAAAGTTTTCGGATTTAGGTAATAAAAGCTTACAGCGATTATCAGTCATAACGGCACTAAATCCGGAAATGTTTGACTGATCCAAAGTGGGTGGCAACATATTAACGACTGCTTATAGCTCAGCATGATTCCAAGTCTGTTTGGTGCACTCTAGGTTCAGCTAACTGTAACAGGTTACAAGTTAAATACTTATGAACAATGCAATTCAAATGATTGTCAATCAATTCAGAAGTTTGCTGTTGCAATTACTTTCTAGCTTTTTTGAGAAAACTTGATAAGCATCGATATTGTAGGCCATCGTCAAATTCACTGTATCTAAACTTCCAGCGAACGTTTCCAATGCTACTAACACCGTTTTAAGTAGCGCAATCGCTACTTAATTATCTCTCCGAGTGTGGAATTTCCGCTACTTTATTATAGCCGTTTTCTATTGTTTATTTGTCTCGAAATCCTTACTGCGCTAAAAAATGGGGACGTATTGCTTCTCACAAATTTCTTCGCAATGGAAACGAATATCGAGGCATGCTGTAAATATTTAAATTTTAAATGAAACATCTGCTTTTCTGGAAACAATAAAAGAAATTAGGTTTGGGTCAGCTGCTTTTGCATTATATACAGCTACCACCAAATCCGGCGAATCGAAAGTAATGTTCTTGATAATAATTGTTTTCCACAGACAGATGTTTGCACAGGTCTTCCATGTCTTCGACTCGACATTTCGACAACTGCCAATGAACACCAATTTGATTCGTTTCCATTCATTTCACGAAGTTTGTAAAGTGTTCGTATTTGAAGGGGACGGTCTTTCTCCGGTCGAAACTGAGCTATGGACAGTATTTTTGTGACAGGACCACAAGTCACTTCTTAATACTTATCGTCTTGAATTCTTCGACATCACAAGGTGGGTAGACTTTGTTAGTATTCGCTGGACATTGCCACATCGCATTAATGTGTTCTTCATTCTCATTTTATGAATAAACTGTTGAAATATCTAACTTTTAATTAAGCGGCACATTTACATTATGAATTAAAATCACTATAATATTAATAATGATACAAGAAATGTTAAGAAACCGACCTGTAATCAAAACTGAATGACTTGAACCCGGACAGATCCAGTCTGATAGTTTGCAATATACTGAAGACTGTTGTAAAGATGACCCAGCATATCCTTTTTACTTCCATGTCTAAATCACATTCAGCATAGCATATTACTATTGGTAATTAATTCACATGATTGCACGTAACTCACGAATAGAACTATATTATTGAATCGGCGATTCTATCAAAAGTTTTATTTTATGTGAACTTACACCCTTAGAACCAATGCGACTGAGAACAGCTGAGAAAGAGGCAATGATTCTGGAGGTTGAAAAAAGTCACTTTTTGCTTTCTTCTCTTCAAAAGGATCTTTTAAATGATGAAAAGAGTATCCACCAGAAAGCTCGAGGGCTATGTATCCTAGATTAGTATCGTCTCTTGAAAAGAAGGAAATCTTTGTCGGTATAAAATCTATCCCTTTGGGTCATAAATTGGACAAGGAAACGTCTGTTACATCTGATCTGTGGTAGTTCATCAATCCTAAAAAAGAAAAATGCAAAACCTACAATTATCATCAGTCCATAGAATGTAATTCGAAATATTATGTATGGCAAAATAAAAGTATTATCAATATAGCACTAGTATTATTTATTTATCAAAAATATATAATAAAATTCATACTCACCAGTGAAGTCGTTTTCACATTCAATGTCACTATTTTACAATTCCTCAGTGACCCAGTTTGAAACAGAATCAGGGATTTGATCCGAGGGAGGCCGTATAATTTTAAGGTCAAGAGTATGACAACATTATGGTTACAACGTCGAATTATACTTTGAACGTAACATGCATAAGACGGCATTCAAAGAAAAACCATAACATAGCTATGTTATGATTTTCTCTATAATATTATATGAGAAGTTAATCCCGCATCTCAAACACTCCAACAATGCATTTTCATGTAAATTATCATATTGAATGCATAAAGACCTTTTACTGATAAGAGGACTATAGGTACTGGAATGGAAAGTATGATTATAGTCCCTCATAGACTTTATAGTATTTACTTTTCACGAAAGCTTAAAGCTTCCAACTGTCACTCAAAGTTTGAATTCCCTTCAAACCATCCCGTGCAGTCTCCTGAAAAAGGTAAAAAGTAAATTTCACATTTTTATACTTTCATAATTAAAATTGCATGCAAATGTTATATTATATATTATATTTTTTAGTTTACAATGGCGTATCAGTCCCTACCCATTCTGAGAAGAGATCTCTCCCCCGGTATCGACATTGTGTTGCTCAGGGAAGAGTTGAAAATGTCCCCAGAAACCCCGGCTGAGATAAAAGAATGGGCTGTGTATCATCTTAGACACAGCACAAAGTTCACCCTACATTTGGATCGGATTTTTAAGGAAGACATCCATTCGTTTTTTTACAATCAGTTTCAACCATGCAGAGTATATGGAAAGAAACGGACTGGAGTTCCAAAGGTCCTGCACGACGTCTCTATAGGAAGCGTGGACGCCGGAGATAAACTGGTTGGCGAGTTTTGGTCCGAAACCACGTAAGTAGAAAAATATATTATATAGTTTTATGAATTAAAATAGGCATGCATTCAACTTTAATATATTATAAATAGGGATGCCAATGATCAGATAGGCAATACATATGAAGCAATCGTGGATGCATTTCAACGAATGCAAGTGGAGCCTGCCCGTCCATATGTCATCTCTCAGCCTTACGTCAAACTGTCGGATGACATATTTGATCTACAAGCTATAAAGGATCCCTTTCATATGATTTTCGATGCTCGGAAGTCAACACGCGTCTTTGGAGTAACAAACACCATATTGTTAATTGGCCCTGCTCTTACTGGTACGTGTATTCACGTTGAAGATAACCTGCTGCCATCCGCTAATTTGGTTCTCAAGGGAAGAAAATTGTGGTTCGTAATATCACTTTGTCTTTTATAATTATAAGTAAATGATATTTTAGATGTTGTATATGTATTAATTATATCTTATTTAATTATGTATAGGATTTTAGTTCACCCTGGAGACCGCGAGAAATTCGAGGAAAAAATGAAACCGTACGCTGACAGAAAGGATGCTAATTGCTATTTCCTACGGATGAAGAATCATTTTCCTATGTTTTCCTTCTTTGAAGAAAATGGGATAAGATTTTGCGTTGTAAGTATAATTACATTTAGAAAAAATAATAACATTCATAAGTTACATAATATACTGAATGATTGAATGATTTAATGATTTCTTTTCAGCAAATCCAGGAGGAGGGCGACTTAATGGTAATCGGTTCCGGAGTATATCACTCCGCATCAATTTATGCCCCACCATTGCCGCTGCCACAAATTTAATAACTGCAACAGATATGGAACCCTGCTTTAATTTTCAACCGTGTCCACATGAGTCCCTAAATCCAGAGGCTTCCGGAATAGAGCTTTTGTAAGTGAAACTTTATTTTCAATAGCATACACTTTTACTTCTTACTTTACTAAAAATTTTCCTTATCATGTAGACATGGACAAGATTTAAGGCGAATTATGCCTAATTTATTGTCAGAGGCCAATAAGTTCACTTTCGAAGTAGCAAAAAAACTGGTAAGTACTATTTCTATATTATCGTACATGTATTTGTATGTATATGTATATATGTTATTATATTTCTATTACAGTTCTCTTCACAGCAACAACCTAATAACCCAGGAACGTCGGGTGGATCAATCCTACAGTTCTCTTCACAGCCTAAGCCGAATATCCCTGGGACGCTGGGCGTATCAGTTCTGTCGAAGTTTACGCGTATTATTCCCTGCGACGGAGTTGAGGTGAGTAAGTGCATGATTGGATATGGATAAATATCCTTACCCATATTTGTCGTACGCTTACCCGTATTTGCCACACATTTACCCATCTCTATATATATTTATTTATGCATTTATTATATTCCGCAGGCCACATACGCCGAACAGAAGCCTCACAAATGTCTAGATTGCCACGGCCAAGTTTTCAAAACGAAGTTGTCGGCCATCAATCATTTTAAGAAGATGCATTGGCCTAAGAAGGCAGTACTGCAGGATCCTTGCGAGTACTGCAAAAAGATATTTCCGAGGGGCTCTCAGATGAAGCAGCATCTTGTCCGTTGTCCAAAGAAGAAAGGTAAATTTTTTACTTTAGCTAATAATTATTCTGTGATATTATTGAATAATATTATTTTAATTATTTATTACAGCTTTAGAATCCAAGGTGAAAGTGGAGAGTGAAGATTCTCCGGAAGAAGAAACCGCTGAGGCCTCAGCGGTGGATCTGGACTGCACTATCCTAAGGTAAGTTTATAAAAACATATTTATTCATTTACATAATACTATATTAACTAATGCTTTTGTCTATTTAGGGACTAAACATAGCTGGATGGCCACTCTTTTTTTTGTACATAATTGTAAAAACTGTTCTTGGAAACAAATTCTGTGATGTTCATGAACTTCTTTCAGGACAACCCTAGCTAATGACAGTTAATTTAAATCCAAGTGGGAGTCTCAATAGTAAACTATTTATTTATTATTATTAAAAATATTCTCTACTATATAAATTCCATTAACTTCAGATTACTTGTAATTGTATAAGTGCATTCAACATATAGCTAATTAATATGTTATTTTGTTTGGTTGTCTAGATCGGAAGCAGTTTCACAGTGGAAGATAAAAATTAACATTTTGAATGTTGAATGTTGACAGTAGAGCTAAGCAGATGATATAGATTGCATTTGAATATAATAAGTATAAAACTTTGGATAATAAGAAGATCTTTCCAAGTTTGAATCAAATATAAGATGATCACAAAGATTTTCAGTAACCGTGGGGATTCTTAACTCGACGCTTTATGCCTGAGGAAATCGGCTTCAAGAAGTCCAAAAAGTTTTTTAAATCCATATGGTTAATAGGCACGTATCCGCAAAGTTAGCTATTCTATATCCTCACAGCTATTAACACTTCTTGTTGTCTGATGTATTAAACATTAAATTGAATTTGGGTGAGTAGAGGGTAGAAGGGAACACATATTAAAATAATTAGGGTAGTTTTTAGAATATTAATTTCACGTTTTATTTTTTCTTTTATTATTACATTATATTTCTGTGGGCACAATATAACTCCGCTTGTAGGTTTTTCGCTTGGTAACTTATTTTTCTCGCAAGCAAATGTAAAGTTTTGAAGGAGCCTTGTCAGGAAGAGGAAAAGTTCGTCTTTTGCTAAACTAGCGCTTGGACACATTCGTTTTCCTTAAAACCCATATTTTTTGAGCTTTCCCCATCCATTAAAGTTTGTCTATAGTAGTCATAGCTCAGTCCTCGTTGCACACTCAATCATTCCATTACACTAGTATTCGTAAGTACCTTATTTGTATTTTCAAATGTACATATTTTCGTAATCAAATTCTAATATTATTTACCACGATAACTTTTTATGGTTCTTCAGAGTATTGGAGATTTCTATCTAGATAGCTTAGAAGAGCTGCGATTGCAAGTGGAAATCATCTCATACATCTTAAATGGAAAAGAAGTGTTCCAAATAGTCAAGTAAAAGTAAGTTTATAAAAGTAGACGAAACCATTGTGGGAATATTTTCCAGATAATAATTTGTTTTAGTATGTGAATTATTGTATAATAACTTCTACTTTTACGATAAAGGACCTCTGGAGAAGGATCGCAGGCTCTAACCTAGTTGTTACAAGTGATATGGCAAGTGTTTGCATACAGCTGTTAATTCAACACGAGGAACCAGCCAAAATGCTAGATTTGGACGATTTCTCTGCACAAGAACCATTTCATTTTCTCCCTTAAAGCATATGATTATTCTCTTTTCGAGAGTGTTATGTGCATGTTTTGTCGTTCATTTATTTAGTCACATTAAAACTGAAATGTGTAAAAACTTATTGCTTCCTCTTCAAATTAATTTTCTGGGTTCAGACATTGGTAATCCTACTTGTCTGACAATAATAGCTATACATTTCTGAACATTTCAGGTCTTTTTTTGGTTATTAATTTATAATGATTAATCTATATTAGACATAATCCATGAATATACTATGTACTATAAAAATCTATTTATTTGGTATCTATAGAAGTGTAAATAAAAATTCATTATATTGTGGATCTACTTAACATTGAATTCACAGAAATGATTGCATACTTCAACTATCATACTATTATAACTATTTAATATTTTATTACTCGTAGAAATGTCATACATCATTACATTAATAATATCTCACTTGCATCTATAAATTATATATCATTGTAAATGTTATCACACGACTCAAAATATTATAACACATTGAAAATGTAAGTTATACAATTCTATTTTTCAATTTGTCTTAGCTTAAAAAAATAAATG
Organism: Tomocerus minor; assembly: GCA_009936455.2. Taxonomy (NCBI): domain Eukaryota; kingdom Metazoa; phylum Arthropoda; class Collembola; order Entomobryomorpha; family Tomoceridae; genus Tomocerus; species Tomocerus minor. Next base: position 8,461 of record JAAAYG020028079.1, on the reverse strand, counting down.
ACGATCAATATGCAATTCACATAGGATAAATCAATTCGTATATTTATTATGACAATAACAATTGGTTTACGGCCTATAAAGATAATTATTTAGACAAAAATCCTGATTTTGATATTCTCGGTATATAATACTATTCTACCTTAGGCTATTATTCGAGTTTAAATTGACTTTATCTTCCCTTCAAAAGCTGTTTTGTAATTACTTTGGATCAATGACGGAGCCGGCAAAGTTATAGCAATATTATAGCCCCCCCCCCCGCTTCATTAGCATTAGTTAATAAACCCTTGCAATGGAATCGGCGGTGAACCAATGTCCTGCGACTTGAGTTGGCTCCTAGTTTAAATAGATAAACAAAAAATAACATGTAAAAGCGCCCCTTCCATAAGATTGGGGCTTGGGAGTAACTATGACTCTCTTAAGGTAGCCAAATGCCTCGTCATCTAATTAGTGACGCGCATGAATGGCTTAACGAGATTCCCACTGTCCCTATCTACTATCTAGCAAAACCGCAGCCAAGGGAACGGGTTTAGGCCCATAGGCATGAGAAGAAGTATACTGCAGGTGTAGTATAAGTGGGAGACTTTGGTAAACTTTGAAATAGCATTTCTCCTCCTATTTCTTCACTTACTCAATAAGAAGGAAAGGTGGCGATACGGAACCCATACGAGACTCTTTAATCGGAATGGCTACACGCCCAATAAGACACAAAGCTAACCTGGCTATGACTCTACATTGCACAAAAACACACAACTGCAGCCATTCGTGGTGAGAGCGTAACGATGCTTGCTGTTCCTCGTAACTTGAGAGAATTTCGTTTCGTTTCGCGGCAATAGGGCATGGGCTGAAATTTTAAGAGGGCACAGAAGTCTAACATTCCTATAAAGAGCTTACTATGCTACCATGTAATAACACATAAAAGCGCCCCTTCCATAAGATTGGGGCTCAGTGTATATAATATTATCGGCGCCAAACCATCTGAGATCTTATAGGCTGAAATAAGCAAGGGCAATTTTATTGAATGCCGATTTTGAGACAATGCAGTACTTCCATTCTATATTTATTAATTCTATGTAGTAGACAAAAATAAAAGACATGAAAATGAGTAACGGTTGCGGATAGCAAGGTTAAGAATAATTATAACTTGGATTTGAGACACCTTATCGTAATTCAGCGCTCCTATCATCACTATCAAGACTTTGAGTAGTGCTAGTGAAAGTGATAAACGGATGTCTCTTCTGCCGTAAAATTATCTGCTCAAGGCGTAACGGAATGCATAATGCATTAACAACTTTTTATCCTATAAATAGTGATAAAACAGCATCAGTATGCGAAGAAGTTTTCAATATTTTAAAATACGTTTATATGATTAAATAGTCTATTTTATGCCAGTTAATTATATTTATTGTTATATTCTCAAAAAATATAATGTAATAAAAATGTATAAATATGTTAAAACATATTTCCATACCCATATTTATCCATATTCACTCATTTACATTACTCTTTTACAAAATATATACCGTTACAAAAATACTTTAAATGGACAAACAATGCTTAAATCTGTTAATGATGGAAGAACAAAGAGAAGAATTACGCAAAATGTTTTTCCTGTTAAACCTATTTAGCTCTCTTTTAGTCGACATTGATAATTTTTCTGTTTTTACATAACATTGAATAGCCCCGTGTATATTGCAGAAACTTTTAATGGTTCTCCTTAACATTCCGCGTTTCTTTAATGGAAAGGATGGGCATTGAATGTTCATACTTGCAGCAGGACTTTAGAGAATCCTTGCAGACAACTTCTGTTTTGTTGCGTGTGGAGTAGCGGGCGAGGCAAGCAACTGCGACGCTGTCTCGTTCACATCGCACAAAGCTGCATACAGCCTGACAAAGAAGTATGTTCGCCTCAGCTCATTTTCTGTAAAATAATAAAATTGCAAAATATATGGTACTTGATACAAAATATCTAGTATTAGTAAATAAATACTTTGATGTATTGAAGTGAATATACGCAATTACCTCGTTTCCTTTTTGATACTTTACCACCCATCTCAACTTCCCCAATAGAACTTTTTAGATTTGGTGGAACAGTAGAAGACTCGGAAGGAATGGCAACTTCCATAGGCTGCTCCGTTATTATTGAACTGTTAATTTTATAAGTGGTTTGCTCAGAAGTGGAAACAGTCACTATAGTAGGTAGTAGCGTTGTAATTGTAGATTTGTCAGTTGTCCGTATGTTTGGTAATTCTGTCGTCATAGGATAACGCTGGGTATAAAGTCGTTCAGTTTGATGAAAAGATGAGGTCGGCATCGCTGAGATAGATTGTTGTGCAGTAGGAATTTCAGTCAGTGGTTCAGTTGTCAACTCTGTACTTGTGTAACTATCCGCAAAAGATGGTGGACATTCCAAAACATCGTAAACAATTTCTTGAACAATAAAATCATAATTCACTGCTTCTTCACATACTGATCTAGCTTTATAAACTACATATACGCAATCGGATTCAACACAAGAACTGCAAGAATCCGAATACTGAATACAACCCCCAACGCTGCTAATTATTGAAAAAAATGCGAATGCTTTAAATATTCTAGCCATTTTGATTGTTTTAGAAGTATAAAGTAGAACTAAATGAGAGAAATGAGCAAACTGTAAAGAGAAATGAGACTGTAGGCAAAATTGAATCTCAGCATCTTCTCAATGAGTCATGCATTTGTTTACATTAAAGTCACACATTCTTTTGCAAGCTGATAAGACATACGCATATTAAAGTGTCAGTAAATTGAGTCGCATTAAATTTATTTTCTTGGATTTACCCATATATGCTCATTTACACATACCCATATATATTTATATTTAGTCATATATACACTTTTGCTGAAATATACATTTCACATCGCAGCCTTACATTAACACTCATATTTAGCCATATACATTTAACATACTTGATATATTATTTGTCCGAACGTTTTTCTATTTCGTACCAAGAGTTACTTGGTACCGAATTTCGGAACAAAGAGTGGGACGGGTATAAAAGGAGCTGCAGCAGCCAATTTTTGTCATAATTCTTTCGAATTTTCTGGGAAGCAGAGCTCTCTCTCTCTCCCTGCTGGATGAAACTTTGAGTAAACCTAGCCAAACAAAATTCTGCTAGACGAAACTCTGCCCTAGTAAACCTAGCCTAACTCTGCCAAGGGGAAACTCTGTCGAAGTCAACTGACACAGCAAAGAGTTCAATACAGCCATCGCCGCCTATTGATATTTTTCCTGTCTTACTTTTTGGGAAATTCAAGTTCCTACACACCTGCAAGGATGAGTAAGTTTTCCTTCCACATACAATAATCCACCTGTTGAATACCTTTTTCTCATATATACTATATGTACTAATATATTTTTTGTTGTTGTTGCAGGCTGTATGATACAGAGAACGTGCGTGCGGTGCTTGGAAGCCTCCTGTACCTGGATTGTCCAAGGCTTGGAGTTCTTCTGCACTACAAAAGACCTGATCGGCGTGAAAGGCGATTTCGTTGCTCTTGACCACAACATTTTATTATGTCAATTTCTGCCTACGCCACCGCCGCCAACAACAACGGTGTCGTCAACTACAACGTCAACCGCCCCTGTAGAACCAGCAGCTGAGCCCTCAGATGGATTCTCATCCGGATTTTCATATGGTAATTTAGTTATAATTTTTATATAATTCATCAATACTTCTACCAATTATTATTGTCTATATGGCAAACTTTAAATGTAAAGTCAGTTGACTTATAATATCTTAATTATGTAAATTGTATTCTATAATGATATACATACATTTCAGGGGCAGGGTTTTGGTTTGCCGCCTTAATGTTTATCTCGTGGAGCCTAATCTTCCTGACGTTTTGCTACAACCTTTTCTCGACTGAGGACAACAGGTGCAAACGATTCTTCCGCTGGATTTTTTCCCCGCTCAACTCTGCCTGGACCTGGATCCGCAGCCGGTTTCACCGTGAGCAGCCTCTCAGTACTCGTAGGGCTGGAATCTCCGACGCTGACCTGGCCATTCTCGATGTAAGTAACTTTAATTTTTTAATCGAATAAATGTATAAATCTAATGTTTCTTTGATTCAGGAGATTGAGATGGAGACTTTCATCTAACCTCTCATCTCTCATGTAGGTATCAAATATACTATAAGCACGATATGTAGAATAAATGTAGAATATAAACTTAATTGTCATATATTGCATGAAGCCGAGATGGACGTCCTGTCTTCAAACTTGAGACGAGCCTGGCTATTCTACCCGCCGTCCATTTCTACTCCACGATCCAGACGCCTGATAGATCCTCAACCGTCCACGTCAACTGCTCGTCCTCGCCAACAGGATCTGGAGATGTCTCTACCTGATACCCTTCATCATCCGGATCGTCGTCGTTCGGAATCTGAATCTTCCTTCGAATCGGCCCAACCAAGAATTTGAGATGACCGAAGATGAAGCGTCCTTTGCAACCGGCATGCGACTCCAAGCCGACACCCGCGTTGGAAATGCTATTCTAGCACTCCGAAATGCTAATGTTTCCCCAAAGAAAACCCGTAGCGGCAGAAAATATTAATTCCCTCTTTTGTATTCAATTGTATTCTTCTTCCCTTGGTGTTCTCTTTTCATTTATGTTATTATTTCAATGTATGGTAGTATGTTTTTGAATATTTAGTTTACTAGTTTTATTACGAGTTTAGTAAGTTTATGTAATTTATGTGGCTTTTGTAAATGTATATTTTGTAATTATCGTTTAATTTATCCCCAGTAGTTTAATAAAATGTATTTCTTTTAAAAGTCGTCATTAACTTGCATACGTCATCATTATTTAAGTTACTTAATGAAATATAATAGTTTTAATTTTAATCACTGGACAGGGGCGGATGGACATGGATAGATATGTGCGTAGAATATATACTTAAATATGAATATGTGCAAAGGGGTATATTGTTAAATATGGGTAAATATGGATAAGGGTGCAGGGTATATAGTTAAATATGGGTATGTGCATATGGTATATTGTTAAATGCGTAAATGCGGATTTATGCATAGGAGTATACCGTTGAATATGGATAGATGTATAGAAATAATTCCTCTTTCGATTCCCACCACATAGCATTACAACTAATGGTACAAGCCATTTACCCATGCAACCCTCCGGCAGATATTTTTCCCGGCAAGTATTTTCTTTAGTCCGTTTGAAGGCAAGATTCCCTTGCCACCAGATTAACTTCAGCATTCTCTTTAGTCGTTGCTCTTTATTTTCTCTCCAGTTTTGTTCGTATTTCAACATTTGTATTACAAGTTATTACTATTTAACTTCAATTGTTCATACGTTTCCATAAAAAGTCAAAATATGGACAGGCGACTCAAGTGTTCTGCTTGCGGCACATTTTTTAATAAAGCGTGCAATTTAAAAAGACACTTTTTGGCTAAACATCCTAATGTAGAATATATATTTAAGAAGAATGTAATCAAAAGGAAGCATGGCGTAGTATGTCCGTTAAAAATTGGAGAACCGTAAGTATAATTTTATCAATCATTGTCTGCTTAAATATACCATCAAACAATTTTGTATTTCTATTTAGTGTACACTATCAGGCAGTGGAGCATATGGAGGTTGACGACACTATCGCAGAGCCCTGCAGCACTTTTGCTACACATTCTAAGAAAGGTAATCAAATGTTTCAAGTAAGCTAAGAACTCTGAAATGAATAATTAGAGAAAATATTTATTTAAAGATGTCCTGAATTTCCCAGATTTGCAATGCAAAGCTTGTGATACGGCCGTAGAAGACATGGATGAGCATTGGAATGAAAATCATAAACAATTAAAGTATCTCATGCCCATCATTGCTCCCCTAAAGTTATCAAGTGAAGAGTTAAAAGTGATTCATAAAAATATTATATGGAGTTCTGTTTTTCTACGTGAGCGTCATTTAATTGTTCAATCAAATACGCAGCCAGTAGTAAAAGTACCGAAACCAACGACGGGTATGTTTTAAAAATGTTTTAAAAATGAAATATTATATAAAACTACATTACTACTTTTATTAACAGATATTTTTGAAGTCGTATTGCGCTGCCCGTATTGCGAGCGAGGCATTTCACGACCACCGCAGTTAGAAATGCATCTTAAAGTGCATTTCAAGCCATATCAATGTTTAAAATGTCCTATGGCAAGCCATCAACGAATCGATCTACACATTCATGCTGAACTTAAGCACGGAATGGTTGTATGCAGTTTATGCAATCATTTTGAATCCACAATTGAAGATTTAATTCAACATCAGAAAATTACCCAGTGAGTTAATTAGTACTAGTTTTTGCAATCGTATATGTCAAGGTATTTTCTATGATGACATGTATATGCAAATATGTTCTTACTTATTTAAACTTTCTAGTGTGAGCTATTCCTGTTTAATATGCGATGTATCGTTCTATATGGACTGGGAATTGAAAGTCCACAATATCGCTTACCATTCCAAAATTGCATCCTTACGAGGACCATCCGATTTATCTACGTACTTGGAGCTGTTGGAACATGCAGGTAAAAACTTTTTATCACCTATTTTCATTTTCTTTTTGATTTCATATTAAATGTATTGTATTATAATATTACAGCAGAGACTATATATTCATGTCCTCACTGTCCACATTGTACAGTGTATATTAAAAATTTAAAACTCCATTTGGAGAAACATTACATGCCGAAGGTATGTTACGTCTGCACTTTAATACTGGATAAGTATGAGAGTCTCTCAAAGCATATGAGTGCAGTCCATAAGAAGACGCCTTGCTCGGAGTGTAAATTTATTGGCGACTTAGGCACGCTTTCCCGTCACTTTGAAGACGTTCAGTAAGTTAGTTGCATTTCTTTGATTTATTTTCTATTGTAAGCTTTTAATTGTGAATCTAATTGATACAGTAAAAATGGACCTAAGCTGCCTTGTGGAAAATGTTCCGCGCAGCTCTCTTCTGACATGGAATTGCAAATTCATAACGTCATGAAGCATACTAATATTATGAAAGTAGAAAAGCCTCAAGCTAGCACTAGTTCCACTAAGCAAGAAGGTTAGATAAATAAATATTCCGATTATTATATACCTTATAATATTAATAATATAACGAATAATTTAGCCCCGCCGAAAATAATGCGAAGCTGCAAATACTGCGATTGGATAGATAGTAAAGGCTACCATAAGCATTTACAACAGCATATTAACGGTTATGACTGTTGCAAATGCAACTTCCAGACTAATTGCAAATATCGGTTGAGAAGCCAAGTCATTTTAAGTATAGCCTTTATAGTCACGCAATAAATCAGGAATTTATTAATAATTAATTACTTGCAGTGATATTCCAATGATACCTCAAAGATATCCCTGTCCTTACTGCGACGAATTTTTCGAAGCTAGACCTTCTTTTGAGGTACACAATATGATGTACCACGAAAAGGATTTGATTGAGTGTGCAACATGCGCTTTCCGGACTACACACTCTTTTATCTTGGAAAAACATGTAGAGAGATGTAGTAAGTATTCCCACTGCGGACAAACTTGTTTCCCTATACAAAATAACACTTCAGCAAGCCTACAAGGTTAGACCTGCGATTACAGTCACAAGTTCACACCGTCAAGTTCTATTATTTACTACTTTTAATTAAATTTGTCTGTGTTGACGATCTAGCGGTGGAAAGCGTAGAGATGGACGACCAACGCAAAGAGCCTTCCACGCCAACTACTATTCCGCAATCTTTGCACGGTATTAATAATATTCATAAGACATATTGAGTTTTTATAGTATTCCCTACACATAATTTATTGTTAAATGTTTGTCTCTCATCTAGGGGCGGCCTCTTCCTCTGATCCGGTGTCTGTTTTGGCTTCTACCTCCGCCACCTCCTACGCGGTTTCTGTTCCGGCTTCTGTCTCTGAACCAGAGAAGAAGCTAATTGGACGAAATATCATGAGAATACTAACTCGCATCGAAGGTAAAAATTGTATTGTGTATAAATATTTATTTAATGGCAAATAAAATAGTATCACTTATAACATTATTGTTTCTAATATAACAGGTGTCAAAGGTGAATTCAATTGTCGGGTATGCCTTGAGCATGTCACCGAAAGAAACTTCCGACAGCATTTCAATAAAAAGCATCATCCCAAGTTGATAGGCCGAATAATGCTGAGAAACGTCGCCCCCACCCAAGAGGAAATGGTGGAGATGGAGCGAAAATTAGAAGTTTCAGGATAGCCTGCAACCTAAACGCCTCAGTAAATATCAACCCTATTAGCAAGTTAACCCTCCAAAATTTTATCTACGTTGTTGATTTACGTGTTTTAGCTGTTTTATCCCCAATCCAGTGTTTTTCTCGGTGTTTTTGAACACTTTTAGCTAAAAATTCTAACTTTTGTAGGGAAAATTCTAACTTTTTTCTAGATTT
>JAAAYG020028068.1:0-14624 GCA_009936455.2 Tomocerus minor | reverse complement strand
CATACAAAGTATATTATCACGTAGAATATGTTACAGGATACCACACACAACAAAAAACGATTTTTACTTGCCCTAGACCAAATAGATTTCTTGTTATGTTCACTATTTACTTCTTGATTAACCTGATAGGATTTGAAAATAATTACTGTTTTGAAAACTAATTTTGTTGATTTACGATCATTGGCTCCAAATTAAATTAGAAATTGAGGAATTTGATTGGCCTAGGATGTGTATTTGAGCATCGTGTCTGAATATTCTGTAACAAATGTACTAGATACACATGTAAGTGTTTTGTTTTATGCTTTTATATTATAGATAGCATAGGTGTTGCATATCTACTCTTGGGTGGAATAAGTGCAATATGAAATAACGAAGAACCTATTGTCCTTATTACCTTTCCAGTTTCTGGGATGTAGTATAGGAGATAGCGATTTGCGGAGGCTGACTACTAGTGGCTGTTCTGTCTAGTCACTCATGGAAGTTAACTGTAGTAAAAAACTGAGTCTGAATGTTATAAAGAAACAAGAGGAAAAGGAAATGCCGGACGCGCGACTTTCCTTTGCAGCCAGCATTCACTTGCACGTATAACATAACATAATCGTAAAAATGAATGACTCTTAAATGCTGACATCAGCCCGAGCTAAAACTACAGCGACTAGAGCTAAAGCGATCCCATATTCTTCTCCATTCAATGTCTATTCCTATTTCTATATTTTATATTATCTTATCGTCCATGACAAAGTTAACTTAAACTTTAGTTAAGCGAGTTAAGTTGTGCGACAAACTTGAGTCTTTCCTTTCTTTCACTAGGATAAGGAGATTTCAAGAAACTCATCGTGGTCGTATTTATCACTTTCGCCTCCTTTCATCTCAGTTGACCATTATTTATTTTTAGAACTGTGTTTCAGCCGACGAACAGAAGCTACCTAACTACATAGTTTTATGCATCTCTTCTTATAATACACAGGATTTCCACTTCCGAAGCAATTCTTTATGGAAACATTTAATTGAGAAATAATTTTTAGCTCAAGAGCAAAGAACATTTCCATAATTTTCATAAAAACTTTTATTTTTCGCTTTATTAAATTACTCCTTACAATATCACTCCACTAAATACGATAGAATCTATTTTCATTCATACACAAACAGGGGCTTTTTCAAATTTTAATGTTTTTTCAGTCATATCACAATGGTTTTAAACACTGGTACAAAGTATACACTTGGTTAGTAAATCAATAGGAATTATGTAAAATAAGCAATTGTTAGTATTTAGGTTGAATAAATCAGTAAAAAATAATTACCGCAGCATTATTCAAGGAAAATAGTGAAGTTTGAGAATTACAATTACTTACATAGAAAGAACAGCGTGTCAACTGCAGCAGTTTGCATTGTAAAATGATTTAAATAAGATCTAATCATTTCTTAATCTAGTTAATTAATAATGAGTTATAATAATTACGTAAATTTAAAAAAAAAATGGTTCATACACGCTCATATCTATCGCTAACAAATCCGTAATATTATTTAGTTACTTTATAACTGTCACAAAGGGAATTAAGTACAAAAGCTAAATAATAACAATGATTCAAACCTGAAGCAAACTGTTTTACTCTATACTTAGCTAGAAGAAACTTAACATGAAATAACGATTATCTGTAAAGATGAACATCCTTGTATGCATATTGTTTTGTGGTGTGTAGTATACTATTATTGGTAGTGTGCTCTCTTTTGTATGGCTTTTCTTTTGAGTTGTTTCGTTATATTAAAGGAAAATGTATTCAGGGAGAAACAAAATGCAGGATTAAAAGAAAATAGTCTATATTTACGTTTTTTTGCAATCTCAAATAATCAATGGTGGTCGAAATCAAAAAACAAAGAAATAAATATAAATTAAAGTTGAAAAGAAAATCAGGTTCAATTTTGCTGCGGGAGACGAGGAAGCATTGCATTCATCAATATCTCGAATAATTCTGTTGGAATACTGTTGGTCGTAGACCACATCCTTGTCTGAATTAACAAAACGTCCGTATTGGTCGATTTTCCTCGAAGAATCCAGTTCATCCTCTGTAAGAGGTACTAAACCTGTCGATATGTCCTATAAAAATTCAATAATGTATTAGTCAACGTTCTCTGGAGAGACATTAGTTACATAAATACATACTAACGCAAAGATCAACAATGAAGACATGGTCTTAACACATATATGGTTAAAAGCTCTAAGGCAGGAATGCTTTCCCAGTGAATATCAACAGGACATCACATCATAAGTGAAGAAATTATTGGACAGATGTGCGTCTTATAAAAAGAGAAATTGTGCGAAGTTTTTTCCAGTCTCGGAAGAGCTGGAAATATGGTAGTATATAAAATGGAGACGGGAATTATCAGAAGTCAAGGGAGAAACGGCTAGCATAGTAGGGAGAGGAAATCAAAGTACATACTTATGGATTTGGTGTATAGGAAGAAAGAAATTGGATTCCATTCCTTCGTACACTATTTATTTCCTCTGATTCCGTCCCTATCTCTATTTATATGGAATACATAAAGATATTAAGAGAGTGCTGGAAAGAAATGTGGAAAGAGGATGTAGGACGTGTGTGCTGTGGGGTAAAGTGAAATCAGAGACGGAATCCGATGTTTTATGTATTATGTACGTTCCAGTCTGTTACAGTGTATTAACTGCTCGTCCCATTCCATAAATACAAATACCTTTCGATTCAATTCAACATTTACTCACATAATATAACTCATCTAAGGATGGATAATGTAAGATTCTTAGGAGGAACTCTGGACAGGACAGAACAGGAATGAATGGGATGATAAATGTAAAAATACCTTGAATAGAAGGTTGGGAATTCCGTAGAAAGGACCAAAAAGACGCAAAACGGTTTGCTCTGGATGAAAAGTCTGAGATGCTTTCAGAAGGGTCAGTCGTGTATCCTCTCTTTCAAAAAAAAGTTTATCTTCACTGGTGATCACTTTATCCGATGGAATTTTTCCCCAATGACATTGTCGGAATTCTGTTATTGCTCTCGTTGGACCGTACGGGCAAACAAGACGGAAATTCACCGATTGCAAACCTGCTGCCCATGTCGCATTCGCTAGTCCATCTTAAAATTTCAAACATCATTATATTTTCCTAATTCGTTTTTCATTAGAACTTAGAACATTCATATTTTATGTAATATTTCCTCACCAGTGTTTAATAGAGGTGTAAGATGATCTGTAAACGCCTGTTAAAGATTAAGAAGTGTAAAATTAAAAAATCAAATTCAAGTGATATGAAAAATTATCAGAATATTCTACAAATTATCTACGCACCACATCTGCAGCTAAAGTTGGCAAACATCTGAAAGCTCCCAAATCACCGTAAAATCCTTCCAGCTCATTATTCGAACAAGTATCAGGGTTCTGGATACCTGGAGCATCTGGAGAATGAATAATACATAACACATTATTGTCGTGAGAATATTATCGCATAAAGAATATTCCATGCAGAACAGAGTGAGGATAACCTTGATAGGCGTACGTAGCGTAGGTATATCTATGTATTCTACATTATCCTAGTTATAAAAAGAAGTACATGCACGCAATTACCTCTATCTCTATCTAATTATACGTGGATGAGTTGTAAGGATAAGCTCTAAACGGGTTATACATTTTATAGATCCACAATAGCAAGTAAACAGGGTATTTTTATGGAGTCAGTTAAATATGATGCATAATGCTCGCACATTTTCAACGCAATTTGTTAGAGAGAATGACTGAGAGCTTGAAGGTTAAACAGAGGAATCCCATGGCGAGTCCTCAATTCCATTTGGTTTGTGGAAGATGAAAGAAAATACAAACCTAAATTAGTTCCGACACATAGAGAACAAAGACTCTCGGGTAAATTAAGATTTGTGTCCCCAGCTCCAGGAATGCAGCTGCCAGCAAAGAAGCCAGCCAGAGCTCTTCCAAAGTTGCATCCGTAAGGATAAATTAATCCAGAGTCCCTGAGGACAATCAGAGGAATATTCCATCCGGTAAGGCTGCTTACAGAGCCATGGCAAGATCTTTTCCCCCTTAAATCTGCGATGGTCTGAATTCCTGAATCTGCTCTGACAATTGCCACGGTGTAGCGAGAAGCATCCGTCTCTTCATCCCCGAATCTTTCAGCCTCAGATAAAATAGGAGTGAGACGGAACCTCCTGTAAATTATACACAATTGAAAAGTAGAGCAGAAATTGAATAAAATATACAAAATATTATTCTTAAGGCAATTTTCGAGGAAAGTGATTTTACTTCCGTTGCTTTTGCATTGCTTGTCAAAGGCTAAAGGAATGGGAGTGTTTACCTTGACCCAACGAAAGCTTCCCTAGCATCAACGGTCATTACATCCGCAATTCCACTCGTGATTTTCATCATGCAATCCTGTCGCCCTTCTCCCAGAACGCATTCGAAATAAGGAAGAATTCTTCTTCCCATCGCAGCCATTCTCAAAGCCATACACTTGGATTTCTCAGCTTCGTTACGAACGCAAAAGCGTATTGTCCTTCGATTCGGACACGTTGGCTTTTCTATAGTCACTGTATAGTTTCCACGATCCAAATAAATCAGTGGAGTAACTGTTGCAGCCAGGGCAGCCGGCACGTGGAATTCTATTTCTCCAGCAGAAAATTCGATGATGTCACCCAGCCATGAGAATGGAGGGGGCTGCTGTTGAGTACTGAGGATAGATTGCCCGATCGTCCTCAAAAGAGTTATTTGTTGTTGCAAGTCAGATACAGTTTCAGGTAAGGAAAGGCGATTAGAAGCAATAAAAGCCTTCCAAGGTCTTCCCGCCCATGTACAAGGGTTGTTAGCATTTATCGGTAAAGTAGATCCATCCGGGCATAAAAATGAATATTCGGAAACACTCAAACTTGGAACATTTAAGTTATTATCCACTTGACCATTTTGTCCTTGGGCGAGCGATTGTCTGTTTACTGCTTGAGCATTATTCCCATTTTGTCCACCGAAGTATTGATAGACAGTTTCCAGTCGCGTCCAAGCCACGTCACCTCCGTTTTCCGTCAAACAACGGAGAGAACCACGAAAACCAGCGAATTTGTCATCATCTTTACATGCCTGGGGATTTTGGCAAAGTGCACACATCTGTGAGTACTTTTGTTCTGCAAAGTGAAAAGAGACACATTTCATGCAAATCATGTTTTTTGTCTAAATATTAGCTTAAGCTTTTCTCATATTTTCCCTTCTGTAGTGTTTTGCCTGGTGTTGCCTCTAGCAAAACCTTCCGATCATCACATTCCCCCGATATTATTACATTATCGTCCCTTTTCACATCGCTTTGCCTTACTCTCTCATCTATCTCAGCGGAAAAGTTCCTATGCTCATGTGAGTACACTAAATGTTAGTATGTTGAATATAAATATTTGAAGGAAGTATATCTACTCAAGTCTCGATCGGTTCTTGGATCCGGAGCCCATTCCCCTGGTGCACAAGAGCTCCCGAAGAAATTGTATGCGGAAGCAATCTCCCTTTCCGTTGTTGTTGCTTCTATAGGACAGTATGGGACAATTACACCTTTCTGCATCAGTCGAGCGATTGGAACTTCCCATCCTGAAGTTCTCCCGAATGCTGTATGACAAGATTTTTTCCCCCTCAAATCCTGCAGAGAATTGATCTGAGCAGAATTCCGAACAACTGCAACTGGCTCGTACCGGAAAGACCCTATAAAGCCACAGTAATTCACTTTATTAATAAAGCTAAGCAAATAACAGCAATTATCCCACAGAAAATGAAAATCACGATTTTCTCACTACCATCAATGAGACAAAAGGTAAACCAACAGCAAAACAAAGTAAAATTAATGTTGATTTATCATTTGTTACTTCCATAATCCAGTAAACTGCTTATGAATGCCTGGAGCATCCATTTTAAATTATACTACGAATCATTCAAGTTGTTACAGATATGTTATTTTCTAATATTCAACTATAAACCCACAATTGATAAAATGACGACTAGGTCAAAGTCACAATTAATTGCTCATTTCGTTTTTATTGATAAATTGTGCAAGTAAACCGTTATACTGTTGATGAATAGCCATTCAACCTCAATTTTTCCAAAAGTTAAATTAATACAGGTAAACCTGCAAATAATTTCCCACAGTTTATCAATGTATACCTCCTTAGTCAACAGCAACAGGAGCACAATAATTCTATTGACGGAAGTACAGTAGGCATACATTGGAAAGTTCAAGGTAATAAAAAATATGTAGAAAATGTAGATTCGTATCTATTCTGCTTATTATTATCGAAAGTTAAAGTGTGCTTCAATGTAAAGACAAGAGGATTCACAACAACTGCATAGACATACACCATCAACTAGGACACAAATAGATGTATCGGAATTTTGCTCTATTTACAAGAGTTCTTCACTTGCTTTGTCTTGCTGTATAAAATTAATTCTACATAGATATGATTTTTTCACAGGACATTCGCTGGCTAAGTAGCTACTAATAATTCCTTTCCGGTATGAAATTACTAGTTCAATGTTGAGAATAGCGGAACTCGACCTAGATATCTCAATTTATTACAATTGGGTTAAGCTACCTATCTTAATACTATACGCATAATAAAACTGAAAGCACATTCATTTCATTTTTACTATCAATTTACATGGAATATATAGATAAATCAACGTATTGTGTGTGCATATAGGTTTTTTTTCCAGTTTCATGACTGAAACTTATTGAAGAACTATTCAAAATTATATCATGATTTTCGCATGGGTGACGTTTTGAGGGTCATTTCGTTTTTTTACCGACGATGATTAATGTTAATACTAATTTAAAGTTTGAGATATGGAAAATGTACATGCAAATTATTCTTACGCAAATAGTTGTAGTTAGATAAAATGAAGTAACATTTATATTCAATTGTAAAAATTTTAACTGTACCTGCTTGCCGTGGAATTGTTCTTATCTCGGTGGCCACGAAAAAGGCATCGTGGAAGAATCTGTGGGCTACAAAAATCTCTTCTGGTTCCAGAACCACAACATCAGCCTCCCCTTTCGTCACTCGACCAATACAATCAATTCTATGACCAATTCAAATTACGATTATCTTTCCACATTGTAACATCATATCATTTGTAATTTTTCATTCTGCAATTACTCTTCATTAATGTAATTAACGTAAATTATTCATAAAATCATATTCTTAGATGCCTTTATAGCTTAAATTTTAGCATGTTTTATCTACGCTTAGATGTTGTTTTGCATTATTCTGTTGTATGAAACCTTCAATACACTGCGGTACATGTTAAAGCAAATAATGTATCAATGTGTTTAATACTAATTCCAAAAGTATTGATAATAAAATGATAGTAGGTTTGGTGTTATGAATAGGACTTAGATGAACAAAGAGTATTATGTAATTGATCAATTCTACACACATTATCATACGGTCATTTTCATAGAACATGAGAAGATGAATAGATGAGAAGTTGGTACTTTAATTGATACTATTGTATGGCATTTGCTAATGCGTTTTTGTGATTCGCCTAGAAGCTCTTTTCCATTATGATAAAAGTTTCTCTACGTGAAACTGATTGTTTTTTTCCGTTTTAAAAGTATTTTTGTGTGCTCATGTTGTAAAAAGACGTTATATATAATATAGTGTACAATAGCAATTGAAGTTGTTTGTTTATAGTGTGATGCTTCTCATAATACTTATTAAAATTTATGGATGTATGTATATTATTTGTCACTAATAAAGATATTTTTGCTTCTGGTAATGGTAAAGGATTAGACTTTGCACTATGCTGAGATTGAATTGAATTCATTCGAATTCAGGCTTCATTCGCAACATTCGTTAAGTTTGCCTTAAGGTAAACTACAAAGTTTGAGTGTCACACTTCACTTTTGAAATTTAGCCTTTGGTCTTTTTCGAAGAAGGATACAGAGGGCCATTAAAAAGTGTTGGAATTTTATTTTGTGAGCACAGAGATGCAAAGTTGTATAAAACAGTATCACTGTTCATTTATTCAACGAGTTGATGTGCTAAGTAAATAGTAATAAAAAAGAAGACGTGCCCTAGTTAGCAAAAAAGGGCCGTCATATGAGCATCTCATCATTATTCATATTCAATTTGTATTTAATTTGATTCATCTTTGATAATAGTATGTGAATCCGATAAGAGCAATAGACAAAGGAATCCATCAAACGAGACATCGGCAGGTGTCTCACATAAATTCTAAACTGATTTCATCTGAAGCATTACATAACCACAAAGGAATCACTAGTGTGCTTTAAATTTACACGAGATGAATAATTGTTCTTATTATTAAATCCAAACTCTTCCGAATTGAATAGAATGAATCCCTATAGCGAGTTATGGTCTGATTAAATTATACGTGTCCTGCGTCCGCATCGTTTTAAGTGCCTGTTGTCCTGTATTTTCTAAAAGTCATGGCCATGGCCATGGCCAAATCTTTTTTCTATTTTTTCTCTGATTTTCAGATCAGATTTACATTAGTGCTAATGCGAATGCTTACATCCTTTATAATTGAAGATGCAAAAGATGTGATTCACAACTCAGCTACTCACTTCTACTTTTGACATTAGCATACGACAGACAGGTATAGCTATGTAAATTGGAACGTGTCTTGTTGTATAGGATGCATTATAACACGTAGTCATCTCATAGCTCATCTCTTGGCCATCTTTGTAATTTCACTTTGAGAAACTCCTCGTACCAAGGATTACAAGGGTAATTTTTTTGTGACATCAATTTACTTCAATTAAGTTGACATAAGTAGTACATATATTCATTTTAAGTAACAGGGAATATTTTAGGACTGAAAAAGTCAACTTCTATAATGGATTTACACACATTACCTACTAAACTATATTATCTAACGCTGGTAGTTATATCTAGTACCTACTTAAATGTTTTTTTTTTATTTTATAAAATCCATGCATATCCTTTTCTAAGAAGTAAACTTCATTACATTTTATGAGTGTTTCTCATTATTATTACTCACTGTATTTATTGTTGTGTATTGTGTGTGTGTATGCGTATTATCTCTATGTGGGCTTGTCTCGACATTACGTGTCAATGTCTATGAATTCCTTTTCATTCGACTTACCCAGTTCTTTCGTCGGACTCGTAAGTCCAAGCCAATTTTCTTTAGTAGCTTACCTTTAAGAGCAATCTACGCATTTCTAGTTTTTTATGGGCGAGGATCAGATCAGAGAACATGGAGATTCTTTTGAAAGAAATATTTTTTGCTTGTTTTCTACAATGAATCGTGGCGAAAGTAAAAGTGGTCTCTAAGAATCCATTGTAGCACAGGTATTTATTTTATTATATTGCTTCTACCCACATGTGTTTGAGAATTTGAGAATACAGCAGGTATACTATACTATAATTTGAGTTGGGATTAAATTGCTACGTGAAATGATGTTATCAGTGCACAATTCTACATGATACAGCTTTTGTTAACCATGAACAGTCTATTTTTAAACTTTGAACGCATTACGCACTTGTAGAATTATTTTGATTTTTATATAGCAGACCATTATTGTTCTATATAAGCTGAAAAATGTCTCTACTAGTACATGACTCAAATTACCTGTCAAAGGACAAACAATATGTACTAATCCACTTTACTACCAGTATTTGTATCTATGCAAAAATAATATGAATGAGTTGCATTGTTTCTTTTGTAAGTACCTGTCTACATTGTAAAATTGAACTATAACAAATAGATCTGTGTAAAACTATGTTTGAGGTCTATATACTCTGGAAAAGGATGAGTCATCATTTAAAAAAGGGAATAGAAAACAATTTTTACTTGTCATTTGCTGGTAAACAGTCGAATCGTCCACCCTGAGCAGCAGAATCAGTCACCATTTGCTGACATAGAGTGTAAAGGACATCAGGTACACATAAGCGATCTGGAATTACAGAAAATCACACCATTTGATACACCTGTCAGAAATCTGGTTATTTCAATCTCACAGTTAGTATTTCAAAAAGTCACATGCGTATTGAGCATGCAATTGCTAAGAGCTGTATGAATACATTTGTCCTTATTGTGTATTCGTATTTTTTTATGGCATGCTGTGAGCTAAATTCAGTATCTGTCAGAGTAGTAGGTAGTTAGTTATTTTTCACAAATTCTACCGTTGTAGTCGTAAATGAATTGTAAATGAACGATTATTGCCCGTTGTTGGATTTTGGATTACCTTATTTAGCCAAAACTCAGTAAACTATGTAACGCAATGGGGCTAAGGTCTAGTTTAATAAAATCCCTCACGTCTAAAACGTATCGTAAACTGAAATGTGTAAAATGTAAGGTTAAGAGCATTTTTGCCAAACTGCTAAAAGATTAACAACCGAATACCAAGCAAGTGCTAATCACAGTACGTTAATAAAAATTCATGAGCACATTTTGAAACTGCAGAATGAAAAGGTACCGCAAAGCATTTGGTGAAACATAAAATGTTGATAAGTATTTATAAGTATAGAGTTAATGGGGAGAGTAGCCTTTATATTCGAAGCATTTGACAGGTAGTAATAATAATAAATTGTTGTTTTCTGAAGGATACGCAAAGTAAGACAAGTTTGTTAAACAATGCGCAATGATTGCAAACTTAGGAAAACAGAATGGGTAGCTGTCAAAAGAAGCTGGCTCACTTCATGGGTATGGGAACTGAAGAGCACGTAGGATCTTTAGAACGTTACTAGTTCATTGTGATACATTGCAACATTTTTAGATTTTTGAGACGCAATGCGAAGCAGCCCTCAACCTCAACTTAACAGCTAAATTATATAATTGTCATTGTTCCTTTCTTTGACATTCCCCTCATGAAACCCATTGTGTTGAATGACTTTTCTTGGAATAATGTATAGTAACTTTAGGTATTATGGAAACTAAGCATGCAATGCTAGATTTACAGTTTATACTTCAAACTAGCGTTTGAAGTTAATGAGAGAGATACAGTCAAATAAAAATTTCATAGATTGCCATTGTATCTATGTTTCTAGCATATTATGATTCATCAAAAGTAGAAAAGCTCGTCATTGCCACCATGCATGTGTAATTAGTAACTAATATTATTTGCAATTTTTTATTATTTTCCTCTTGAATTTTTAACTACCTTGCGTAATCAAGAGACATTTAGCAGAGTAACTGAAAACTGCAGCATCTAATCAATGATAGAGGGATACAGAACTGACATACCCCCTTTATTAGCAATTCTAGTTTGGGTTCCATTAGTTAGTTGTTTACTACTAAATAAAATTAAGCAGACCTTACTTCTAAGGATGGTTCTTGGTCATAGCAATTAAATGATGAGCAACAATGTGAGCACTGCTGAATTACTTAGCATGGAATGTGCATACATTATTTGATTGGATGGTTAACAGGATTTTCAAATGACTATATGTACACCACGTAGTTGTTTCAATTCATAATCAAAAAGTAAGAAATATTGAGAAATTATAATCTGCAGATATGGAAGTGGTAATAATATCGTTAGTCATATAAAAGTAGATCGATTTAAAGCTATCGTCTATTTTTACTATTGAATAGACAATTTGGTCCGCTGTTGTATTGTTGTAATGTGTGAGTATTGATTACTTACAGACAAGTGCTAACTAAGATTGTGTTTCAAGAGTATATCTCAGGACGGTGGTCAGTAAATGTAAATCAAACAGTTAATTACAAATAAAACATCATCTCAAGTATTTTCTGTACATACAAACCAATAAGACATTCAATCCTAATAGTCACGTATATTACAGAATGTAAAATTACAACATAAAAAGTGTTGAACAGATAACTACAGGTAAACGTAAGTCTGATCAAAATAAATAGATAACAGCCTATCCATTGTTACTTCCTTGTTACAGAACTCTATTAAAATAATTAATCGCAATTCCGTAGCATACATCAATATCATATTAACTGTAAAATTACCTTCCATTCGTCGTGTGTGTTTGTATGGAAGTGTGTATAGGACATTGCAACAAATATATGATTCACTGGAATATACAGGAGGCTAGGAATTAGAAATAAAAAATGAAGCCGATTCTGTAAACAACGAGCCATGTTATAGGTTTATCTTGAGTAATAACTGGCAATGACTATATAAACCAGACTATATTATCTAGCATTATTACTTACGTTTTCAAATTCAAGGGAGGTTGTTTCTCAATCGTAAACATTTTCAAGTTTGTGGGAGAAACATAACGATGTAGGTAATGTAATTATATAGCTCTAAGCTTCCAGTACTCTATAGAATGACCTTAACTTGCATGTAAAGACTCAAGTCATAAGAATCATAGTCTGCAGAAATGCTCTTTGTGCTTTGTTCTATCATGGACTAATACGTAGGTATTTTCTAAGGAAAATCCAAAACATAAATACATAATGAAGTTACATATGCAAGAACTATTTCGTACGTGCTCCAACTATGTAATGGAACTGAGTCACAATTAATACATGCAGAAATGATATAAGGGCTTTCTGCTTATCTTGTATAATATATAATAGGAGTAGTACTTCTCTTATTATGAAATTATGGTATTACTTTAAGTATTTCACTACCTAATTACACCCCAAATAATTCGAGTAAAATATCGTGTAATTTAGGTCCTGAGTTTTAGCAGTTTTCTCATATTAAGGAAATATTTATAAGGTTCTTCCTCAAGCTAAGCCATTAATTTGACATTGCGATGAAGCTTTTAAGTGATCTAAGTAAATGCTAGAGGCTTAAAGTTTAAAGTACAAAATACAAACAAAAGTACCCAACTTAAATTGTCTCATTCATTTAACTAGCTGTGTGTGATGCTGAATAAATACATTGTAAAAAATTTGCTAATTGCAAGAGTTCATTTAAAAATAAGTTTGCATATTCATTTTTGTTCGTATAAAATAGTTGTAACATGGTTGTCATTCTCACACAAAATCTACACTACATATCTTGATGAATGATGAGGAACATTCAAATACTGTATAAATACTTAAAAAGAAATGAAGCAACACACACGATACATAAACAATCGTATATAGCTTAGGGCTCTTTTTTCAATTTGACACAGGTAATTATTCACGAGCGACTCTGGTTTTTATGACAGAAACGCTGCTACTACCTACGAAGTTATTAAAGGGCTGTAGTATCCGCTCTATTATAATGGCATTTGTTTTCAGTATGTAGCACGAAGACACACATACAAAACAATTATATAAAGTTTAATCTCAGGAAACATTAGAATTTTCATCACATTATAAATGTAAATATTTATTAGTATTGCTCAAAAATCTGCATGCCTATACTGAATGCACACGACCATTTAAGTTTTAATATGTATCTCTGCGAGTTTATAAATAAATCCCACTTTCCATTCATGCTTTGACACTATTTCCGTACATTAAGGTTACAATGTGTTTGAACTACACCTTAGCAAAATTTGATGGGAGAGTTGTGTTACTTGGAAAATAGTTGAAAAAACTACAGTTTCTAAATAAGTGAGAATGTGACTTGCATTTTTGCACTAAGTAATTATTGTTTTATGCTGTATAGGTATTGGTTTAGTGAAATGAGTTTTCCTTTTAGTAGCCATTAGTCATTAAAAGCCTTTAAAGATATGTCTTTAACAGAAAAGCCTTTGTTTTATGTACTGTTTAGCATAGTTTAATTTGCTATGACATGTTTTTGCCTCTTAGTCATGTACTTAGGTATCTCGTAAAAATTAACGGGTTTCTTTTATTCCTCTTGACAAGGAAAGCAAATAATTTCATGTTCTAAAAGTTGTCGTCGTCACTAAGTCAGACTTTGCTTTTTAAAATCTAACGAGTATTAAATGATGGGAATGACTAGCACCTTGAAATACCGACATTATTAACATCTTTAAAGTTTTTTATTTATTTATGCAGGCTACAGTATAGTGAGACATTTTATTAATCTTAGAAAAATGAAAGCACGCCTTACTTCATCGACATGTACGATTATCGTCGGAATATTCTCTCCATTTCCCAAATAAGGCAAACTTTCAATTTACCCATAGCCAATACCATATTAACCTAGATCATAAATTCTATGTGCTCTGTACAGAGGATGTCTAAAAAAGGTTTACGACCTAAGTTAATTTTCGTTATTACGCAACTACTAATGAAAACCCTCAACAATACATTACTGCAAGACTTCAATGAAGAGATGTATGCATACAAGCAAAATTAGAGCCACGTTTAAGCTGGGTTCTACTTATTATAGTAGTAAAGCTGACACTAGCAGTGGCTCATGGCTGTCAATACGGAAATAATATTATGGCCAATAAAATCTATTTCTTTCAATCTGAAAACGATTGTTAAATATTTTATGTCGAGTATCCGTGAACGAAGAATACTAACTATAGGTCTAATCAAAAAATGATCAGGGGAATATTTTTCGAAAACCCTGAGAATATTTATGAAAATTGCTAAAATGTCATAGTCCTTACACAAATTAAGATGTTGACAATGCTTATATTATATACGTTGTCTGTAGTCCATCGCTATCTAATATATTAATATCTGCTGTCGCCTCCAGGCGAGTTCATAATATGGTTTGGTAGGGCAGAATAAGGGGAGGA
>JAAAYG020028057.1:0-16309 GCA_009936455.2 Tomocerus minor | reverse complement strand
TTTAGTGTAAAAAAAGTGAGTACTCTTTCCCAACTCACCAACTCAACTCAAAAGTGAGTTGAGTTGTCCCACCTCTGTTCTCCACTGCCTGCCTTCGCCGACTAGTTGAGCTGGAAGAGTCAACTCAAACTCTCACACTCACAAAAACACAACATAAACAACGAATAAAATTGAACTTTTGACTTTCCCATATGGCGGGAACTTACCTACATAGCACTACTTCACTAGGATTAGGTAGGATTAGCCACTTAGCGTAATAACAGCTTGCTTCTCTCACTTTTCATGCTTTTTCATATCATAAAAGTATCTATTATAGCATACACGCTCTATTTATCCATCTATTGCATTCCAACTAATCATAATCCATTAATTCATATGTACCTAATCTCACTCTCTCACGTATTTATTTAACTGGCATTCATGTAGGAACTATATTATTTGTGTCCTATTTGGGAAAATAAAATGATCTCGTAATAATGAATTAATGAGTAAGATCAGGAAGAACGTAGAAAAATTGACGGAGCAAATTGTTTTTAACACTCCATTTAAATCCTTTTGGAGTTGAATAGAGATTCATCTAGATTTATGGGAGGAGGCTTGCTATATAGTTTTTATTGTGTTCAACTGTGGCAAATGTCAATTTCTTGCAAAGTTTTTAAAAGTTTGACTTGTATCATTTCATTGTGCAATTTTGTAGTATCAGAAAGACAGCATTTAGTGTAGTAGATTTCAATCAATAATTTTATCTCAAATAATACAAGAGATGCATATAGGGTTGAAATTGTATGCATGTTTGTCTAACGTATCTTTAAAAATTAGTTGAGATTATCAGTATCAGTAAATATGCTATCTGATTTTGCAAAAGTTTTATAGAGATTACCATAATTAATACGAAATTGGTTAGCGAAAATTGTATATGCCATCCTTTTGTGATTTATGTAACTGAAAATGCAGCCTTGGTACACTTTTACACATGCAATTTCGTGCATTATATCTGCATAGGTACCTTTTATTCGTAAATGTGTGCACTGTGCAAAATGCATAGATCACGTTGAAGATACAAAGATTACATGTAAAATGCAATGGAGCCTAAAATTATTGTACCATGTAAATGCATAAATAAATGTCAGTTTTAGTAAACGCGAAAAGTTACTATGTTTTTATTATCCCTTTACTCTTTTAAGGAACAGTACATACAGACGAGACGACAGGACAGATGTAATATTTATATAGTAGCTAAGACTTACAATTTGCATTGCATATTTAACTGAGGCTGCTCCGCACTATTTTAAGTAACGTTTACTAATAAACTAATGACAATTAATTAATGTTATTGCATACGTTTGGTTAGCATGTTTATTCTTAAAGAATTATATTCAAGCAGTTTGATTGCACAAATTTTTATAGTGTATCGTTTAGATTTTCATTTCAATTCATCTTTCATTGTCCAAATTGTCTAATATTGGATAATTTTAGCTTTCATTCCGTCTCAAGACATAGATAGCAAAATTAAACTAACTAAAATCTAACATTAACTATTATAAATATTGCAAAGTTTAGTCAAAGCGAATGAAAACTAGAGAAGCACTTTGAAAAGACAGTAATTTGGTCCGTAGACATTGGTTAATTTTTTGCACTAGACTTTAAGTAAACTTTCATTGTTAATTTTAACATGTAGACGATGACATTCACCAAAAAACCTTAAACTATATAGTAAGTAATAATGCTATAATGCGGAAATAATTAATAACTATATATTGATCTATGTTCTTAATGTACCATTCATAATTATAGCAGAATTTGAGAATAACTAGGACAAGCAGAAAAGTATTTTAGTGCTTATAATTTATTTCATACATTAAATAGAGACAGCTTCTCGATTGTGTTTATTAGACATTAATAGTCTCATCTTTTTAAGTGCAGTTTTTGTGCACCGGTCCAGTTTCTCAGCACGACGCGATTCAGTTATCTCTTTGAAATACTCGTATCCTGTTTAATGTAGGTAAGGTAGCTTAAGTTTGTATGTCTGAAGATAATAATTATTAGCTATTTACGACGACAGATTGCAATTGCATGACAGATTGCAATTTCCAAACTTCTAAATCAGTTTCGAAATTATGTTATATACTATAGCGAGGATTTTTTTACGCACCATTCATTCGTACTTGTAAAGTACTTCTAAGAACAATTAATTTACAAATGCATAGCAAAACCCTAGTTTACAATTACACGTCGAATTCTAACAAATGTATAAGTAATTACTTATGCGGATTTTATTATTTCATCTTATACCTTCTTACACGTAGCTTCAACATTCAGTGGACAATTTCTTGCTCGCAGAAAAGCCAAACTCATAATATCATGTTATTTAAAGCTAATAATGGTTAGTACATTAGTATATATCAGACTAATAACAAAATCTCAAGCTTTGCAAACTTTGCATTATGATACTGTAATAGATCGTGTTAAATACACAACAATCTTGCATTCTCACAGTTTCACATTTTAACAACAGTGCAAGGAAACTAGGTAAATGAGATTTATAATCTACAATCATTAGGTATTATATCGGCAATAGTCAAAGTCTGATTGACATTCTAAAATTCGCTAAAAAATCATCGTCTTTGCTCACTCGCAAAGTGAATGCTAAAGCACATAAATATAAGGATAAGCACTTTGAATATTGGGCTGTGAGCGTGTACGGAAAGAAATTGTATTTTATTCGCATTCCATTTATAAGATATGGACTTATGGCACAATTCTGCATTCCGTCACTTATGATTAGATATGATTGCAGTTAAATGAACGATGTGCAACAAGGCAGTATGGAAAAAATGTGTAATTTTACATGCCAATTATAGCCAAAGCTCTTATAAATATTACGTCGAGCACAATCATCACAGCACACCATATTTTAGTATTACATATCAAGTTCCAGTCGATTGTTAGGCATTTTCTGTGACAAATAGAAGCAGTTAATAATACTAATTGCACTGTACTACTATATAAATCATAGTGTTACATAATCATTAATTTAAGTTAAATTAACATACTCACGAAGCAAGCTATCTTTACTTAAACCAGACTCACAAATGCACTTATCAACATACTGGTGAAAAAAATAAAACATAAGCTCCCAAGGGGTTATTATATCAGTGCATATTAATTACTAGCGTATCTTAGGCTACTCTTGCCGATTTATATTTATGGAATTACAATATAGATGAACAGATACACTTACGATGACCAACTTATCCAGATACTATAATAGTAGATACTTAGAAATACACATCATTACATCAACGATGTAAGAACTATATGGATACTAAATTATTTATAATATTACTATTGCACGTTTCTACTACTATTACAATGAAAAATACATCACAATAATAGCAAGATTGGTGTGAAATGTAGGAGAGTTCTGCCTTGTGATGTTCTAGGTGTAACTACCAACAAACGCGTTTAAATCAGATTTATTTTACAACTATTTTATGTACAAGCTATTTTGTGAACTTTCACTTTATTACATTCTATTACGTTAATTACAATCAGTTATAGATATATTTAAACATTTACAATTGCATTGCTTTGCATCGTCTTCTTACAATCAGCATAACGCTTCAGAGTTTCAGTAAGACATCTTAAATGTAACGTGCAATCATCAAATTGGTTTCATGTACATGCTTTCCTCTCTCAATTCAATTCATGTGCTTTTGCATTGCCAATTCAGTGAGGCATTAAATTTTAAACCTTTGTTTAGCACGATTGTCTCTCCCAGTAGGTAGCCAGCTTATTTTACATGTATATATTTAATATCGATTCAAATATGGATATTTACAAAACAACAAATAGTTACGTTATTTGGCCTTCTTGCCAAAAGATCCGTTTTCAAACTTTGGACTTCATTAGAAATCTATGTCAATATATGTATTAGAGTGTACATTGTATTCAGTGTACTACAATTAAAACGTATTGAAACGCTGTGATATTCTTCGGATTAGTGAGTTATACAATTACTTACACAGTAGTGTGGATTACATTTAAAGGTATTTGAAGTGGTTTGTAAGATTCTCTACGACGAAGAGATGTCGAATTCACATGCTAATTATGGTATGTTATTGAATTGTGTTGTCAAATGGATTTGGAAAGGTTGTGACTGGTTATTAATCATTGAATCAATTCACTTGGCAGGAGAATTTGCATCGGCCAGTTTGGACTTGAAGGAAGCTGTGTATCCAGAGTCATCTTGAACATCTCGACGGCCTTCGATCCCTCTTCCTTTGCCTGACGCATCGAACCTCTCTTTGTGAGAGCCGGTGTATCTTGAGGTATCTGTCAAACGTTCGTATACACCACCACCGCTGGCTCGTGTGGCTGATGACAGTCCCGGAGCTCCACAGTTTGTTAATTTGTCAATTATTTCTTGTGGCTCCATTTTCTTGTTCGTCGCCAGCTCTTCTACGTACTTTTTGAAATCTTCAAAGCCAACTTTCTTCGCCGTCCTACCCATCAATTAAAATCATTACATTTAAATACTCAGCCCATAAAATATTCTAATTTCTCGATTTTCCTCGCATCTCTCACTCTTTACTTCATAACCAACTCACTTGAAAAGCTTTTTGAATGCGATGGAAGTGTCTGTGGTGGTAATTTTCTTGCCATCAATCACATGAGCTTGCTTCATCCACTTGTCGCAGTTAGTCAAGGTGATGTGTTTTCCGTCGGACGATGTGTCCCCAAATCGACTGAAAGCAGCAAACTGCTCTTTAAGAGTTGCAGACTTCCCCTCCCCAGATCCACCATTGTTTGCCGCATCACCCATCTGAAAAAAAAAAACCAAACACAATTGCATGAGCCACTAAACAACTAAATAGCCCATGAGATCATGTGCATGTAATAAATTATAGCCATTATTAAATCATAGGTTGTTAGTGCTAAGATAACTTAGCATTAACACATTGCAATTCATTGTACACACACATTACTAAATATGGTATTCTCTACCTCTTCCCATCCAGCAGTTAACTTTTATTTTAGCTAGTAAATATTTGCAAACCGATTCACAAGGTCTATATTAAGCAATTCTACCACATAAGACTTATTTACTCTTCGCCACATAAAATTACATCTTTACAACATTCACACATATAGTAATAGGTAATCTTATGTATACATATGAATTTAAATATTTAATTTAAATGCGGAACAGAGCAACTCTTTTCAAGCAGAGTAGAAAGAAACTCTGTCGAAATGTTAATACACATCATCATCACCCATAATCTAAAGCTACAAAATTCATTTCATTATGCATGCGAACTATAGTTAATACCCTGTGGCACTAGTGCTACAAGTACTTGCCTTATATTTGACTTGGTTTACTTAATGGCTGTGTACAGTGTACATCAATGTGCTAATATAAAAAAAAATCTCGACAACTGCGAAAACATTGGTCATGTTTACGTTTACATGTACACACTTTACTTTTGAGCTATGTGCATTCATGTGCATGCTAAATCAACAAGACATCTCATTAGTCTCACTTTATCCTGTCTAGCTCAATAAATTCAGTATTCAGCTCTTAAATATGGCCCAGTCTTCAACTACTTACAATACAGATGAGTCTACTTTGATTTTTCAATGCAATTTTTAAAAGTGGAGATGATTTCATGTTAGGATTTATAATAGCTAATTTCTTCTGGACAGAGATTAGATGATCCTTCAGTCAGAGGAATTTCATTTTTGTGACTAAGCTAGCTATTATACAGTTGTCAATAAAATAAACAACCAAGCAATATCAGTTTAAAGGTAGGGCCTCAGTTTATGAACATTAATGTTCCTTGAAGCTCTTCTAGGAAGGAATACCTATCCTTATGCCTTATCTACTACTTGGCACTGCACAAATAATGTTCTTCCTAATTGGCGCTCGACAAAATATATTGCTTTCGTTACATTTTGCTAATAAAACACTTTAAAAAATCCTTCACATGAAGTTTCGTGAAAAAAGGATGAGTTATCTAATTGAGTTGAAATGTTTACAGATAGATAGGAAAACAGTAATGTGCATGTAGTAATAATATTAAGTATCTATCTTCCACAATAATAAACATAAAACCTGTCACGGCGGCTATGTCGATATAATTACGGTCGATAATAGAGCGGAGATTGGAAATTCTTGACTGAAATATGATACTCTACTCCCCATATGCATTAGCTTTGACTGTTAAATGAGACACATAATATATGATAATAGTCACTATATTGATGAGATAGGATCGAGTATACGGAAAGGGATGCCCCACCTAAAGTGAAAAAGTGATGGAGATAGAAGGCCAAGCAAAGAATTAAGCAAACTAGCTACCTACCTACATAAACCTGATGAATTCAATCCACCACATGAAGTCGACGTACGTTTGATGCAACAAATTAGAGTAAAAGTTAGACAGTGAGATAAGCTGGAGTAGAATTCCTGTCAGGTACGAATAAACAAGTTGCAAATCAAGAGCCATATACCGTGCATTGAAAGTCTACTGTAGCCCTACAACGCAAAGTGCAGGTGTTTTAGCATTAACCAAGTTAATAGCCGACCTGACATCCATTTTAAAAAACGTACGTACTTTACTCACAACCGATTTTTTTGCTTTCTCTATTTAATGCTCTCTATATATACACATCCTGGCTTTCATGAGATAAAAAAAGTTCACAAAAAAGTTCACAAAATTCCGATTGAAGTTGAAAGAAAGAATTATAATTATTTCAGTCGCAGTAGTAGCCAACATTAAGTGTACTCGAGTGAAAAAGATAATAAATATCTTCCCCAAATCCAATTTCTTTCAACTTCGTCATATATTGTTTGTTTAGCTATATATGTACAAATTATATACTATATAATATGTAGACTGCAATGCAAAGATAACCATAGTACACTATTGCAAACAAATAGCAAACCTTCAATACTAATAGTACATATTCTGCCTGTTACTATACTACTGCTACATATATACATACAATTCCCAAAGAACAACAAAGTTAATAACATCACTCACTTCACAACCACTCACTGCTCACTACACACTCACTGCTTCGAGAATTCAAGAAACTTGACTCGTTTTGACTACCCTTGAGTCTCGGCTATAGTGTTACAATTCCCGTTTGTTCACACTTGGAAAAGTTTTATATAGATTCTTTTCTTTGCTTCACTTCCCAATCTTAAACTTTTCAGTTGCCTTTCCTTTGATCCTTATTTGACTTCTATTGCTGCCTGCTTGCTTTAGATTGATATTGCTACCTTTGTTTTGCTTCTGTGCACTATGTACTTGTGGCTAAAAGAAACTCATTATACATTAAAGCTCTGTAAAGTCCTGCTGACTACTGACTGATTACTTACTTTTCGAGCATGAGTATACTTACGTGACTGTAACTGGAACGTTCTTCTGAATGCGAAGTATTTATTGAGGCTTATTAATTTACGATATCATTTACTCTAGGATATTAATTACAATTCAAGCAACTAAAAGACTTAAACTACTAATTAGATATTACAGAGAGGAAGGAATAAAGATTTAATTTTTATTAAGTTATGTATGTGTATCTCCTGAATTACTTTTTCGATTCGAAGTTTCTGCGAAAAGTTTGCCTTAAATTTCCTAGCACAAGATTCTGAAGGCAGAGTACACTAGCCACTGGATTTAAGTTTATCCAAATGAGTGAAAGACTGGATGCAACTGCGAACAACTACTTGTAGGACTGTAGGAGAGAAGTTGGAGTGCATTGGGAATACAAGATCGCAGAATAGATACTGTAACGCAATTAACAAACGTCCTCGTTTTAACTGATATAAAGTGCACCATTAGCAGAATGCATAATGTTGTATTCTCATAGAGATCTTTTCACATTTGCCACCTCTCTCTCTGTCTCTCTATTAAAACTACAACGTGAAGTAGTCCATGCTTACTGTGCTAACTATTTGGTAAGGGACTACTGTTTTACTTTCTGGGATTTCTCAGGCTCTCAGTTAAGTACTCAATAAAGCTAGAAACTCGAAAGGTACTAGTGAACTGCACTATAGACGAAGCAATAGGCGCCATGAGTTTTATGGCTGTTCCTTTAGTTGCAAGGAGATGTGATCTGCATGCCCTGTACCACTTACCACAACCACTTTATAGAGAATATGTTTTCTAATAAGTGTCTTAGCAAGTTAGTAGCATGTTAATTATTTAATTAAATGCATCTAACGAAATAATATCAAGAGCTTACTTTGAAATAGGAGTAAAGTCGATGTATGGGTAACCGTAATAAAATATTTTACG
The DNA here is from genome assembly GCA_009936455.2 of Tomocerus minor. NCBI lineage: Eukaryota > Metazoa > Arthropoda > Collembola > Entomobryomorpha > Tomoceridae > Tomocerus > Tomocerus minor. The sequence goes on along the minus strand of JAAAYG020028057.1, from coordinate 8,000 downwards.
TATATGTACGAGGGATATGAGACTATGAGCCGGTTAGCTTCAAAACACCAACTGAACTTGACTGTTCAACTAAAACTGAACTGATTGTAAATAAGCTAAATGTTAAACGAAAAGTAAGGTGAAGAGAGAAAATTGCATTATGATGAGCCTGAATTGTAAGCTTCTACTTCTCTCTCTCTCTCTCTCTCTCTCTCTAGCCTTAGTTTGTTTATTGTACAGAGATAACTTAACTTCAATGTTAAACAATTCAGAGAGTGTCTGCTCTATTGTACCTCCCGTCTCTCTATCTATGCATTTACATGTTCTGTATAAGTAATGTAATTCCTCATTGTATACATTCGTGTCTTCTAAGCATTCAATACTCATTCACTCTTCCTACTATAACGCAGCAGAGAGAATATTACAATTATAGCACTCGTAAATAGCATCCAATGTATAATATGTTAAATATAAAAAAGCAACAACAGTTCTTTCAAATTATACCAACTTATACGATGTTGCGAAATTTTAGCATGTAATTTCAATGAACAACTCTTTCAACTCAACAGAAATTACTTCTATATAGCCTATGCATTTAATAGTTATCCTCCGTCATCTCCCTGGTTAGGCAATATAAACAGAAACAGCTATTTTATATAGAAATTTTAGTAGTGCAGCAGTTACGTTTTAAATACCCACATTGTACGTTGTTGTTTCAAAACTATAACAGATATAGAGAGCGACAATGTATTTACTGTACTACTGTGTATAGTCAATAGTCAAGTGGAAGTGATAATTTGTGCAAATAAATTCCCTCTCATCTCACTGCCGATGATGAGTTGCTAGTCGCAGGGGAATACTACTTCACTAATGCTTAAGAGTCAACTTTATATTTTATGTAGCTACAGATTATATCTCATCTGTATACAGAAGTGAATGCAGAATCAGGGTAACACACTAAGCCTTAAAGATATTAAAAAAGCCAACTAAAATTGAAGTCTTGTATATCTATCGATTCATCAATGTTCATGCGCCCAAATCACACGAATGCAAACAAAACTGACGTCACTTTTGTAAGCATTAAAAATATTATCGAGTTAAACTGTATCATAACCAGATTTCAGTTTTTTCTAATCATTAAATAAACAAGGAAAGGATTCAGGTTATCCTAAACAACAAAAAGGTGAACTTTTCAAAGAATTAATTTTCATATTTACACTTTCGGGGGAGAGTTAAGGTGCGCTATATACGAGTCTACATCAATAGAATCGGTTTTTGATTGAAGGCTATATACTTAATTATATGTGCTGTTCATAATGATGTAAACTGGGTTGTAGCTTGTAGTACCATTACAATTTTTACAATTAGACCCTTTAGTTTTGTATTCATTAAAGTCAATCGAAACAACATGGCACAACAGGTCGGTCAAATGCATCAAACGCCATAACATGATAAATAGGTGCGATACGCTACGACTGATAGAATCCTGTTTACAGTAATTACACATTGGAAATAAGAAAAGGCAAATAGTGAAGTGACGTGACGGACTGGTGTTGGTCTGCTTTACAGCAGATTGACACTGACAGTGTGTGTGAGATAGAAATTAGTTACTTGCACATCACATTCTCATCTCCATAAGCCCTTCAAATAGTAATTACAAATCTACCCATTTTCTAAAAGTAAGCCCTAGAGTCAACAGCATAGAGAGAGAGGACCTGTACTACAGCTACATGAAAACCATGTAAAATCTAACTTAGAATTTCTGACTTACAGAACACACGAACGATAAAATACTTCAGGTTTACATCTGGGTAATTGCATGATTTGTGCGTCTCTTTGACATATATAGAAGAAATACGTCCAAAGCTCTGAGTTCATTTTAAACTCGAACTAACAGTCTCTGTGAAATCCGCTATTTACTCAGAATCCGTATGAGTCATATTAATCCACCCAAGCACTAAAAAACATTAATTTAGAATGGGAAATATCAAGGTAGAAAGAAAGCTGACAATTAATATTTTTAAAATTTTAAAGTGCATTTCAGTAATTAAATTTTTTAATGTCTTAGAGATACTGTTATCAGGGGGTGTGAAATTATAGGGGATTTCAATTGTTAGCTTTCGCCAATAGAAATTGGAAAATGATATTCATGGACACACATCTATGTATTTCTATTATCTTATTCTGTTTTCAAACAATGTGTTCTCTGTACATGTCGTAGATCCCCCATTCATTATGTTATATGATGTTTATGGCAATTGTACGTGTGCATTATTGAAACGAAACAATGATGGAATCAATTTGCATATCTTTAAGTGTAGAGCTTAACATTTGACTCTGACATCCCTCGAATCAAATGACATACCTTCATTGTCATTGTTTGAGCTTTCACTCGAATAGCAATATGTACATTTAGCGTATGAATGTCTGTCTACACATTGTTTGACGGATGAGGAAGGCATGCTAATTTTAAGTTGCGTATTCTACATTCTACTCAACTCAGATAGGTACTACGGTTTATTCCTCATTAAAAATATTCTTTGCTATTACACTCAATCACAATAAGCTATGAATTTTATAGGATAAACATGCTTAGATAAAACATAAAGTTTTAATGGTTATTAAAATGCTGTAAGAAGCAATCAAACAATACACCAAAAAACTATTTATAAATCGAATCGATTCTAAATTTGATATCGCTTTATAAATCAAAATTCAATAAAATTGTACATGCTGACAGTGTGCAAATAGAGCAAATTACGAATTGGTGTGTTAGTAAGACTGTGTGTTTGAGTGGAGGGCTTTACAGAAATAGACATGACTTAATTATCAGTACCTATCAAACAGCAGAGTACGTAATCTACTCTGCTACACCTTGGGCATACGGACGACGACATACGCATAACTTAAAATAGAATTTACCTGCTATATTACATCACCTTTTCTATCAGACAGCCAGTGCAAAACTAAAATCCTCGTGTTCCTCCCATTTAGAGAATTCGTGTATTGCATAATCAGAAACAGTTGTGGCATGTACAGGCAATGTGCAAGGTATATGACAAAAGCAATTAAGTGCCAAATGAAATATACAACAGAACGTAGATACGATTGCACCTAATAATAATAATAATAATTACTAATGATAGGACGACAAACATATAAGGAATGCTGGTGTTGTGATAAATATATTTACATAGCTAATTGCAATATTTGCAATATATAGTAAGAATAGTAGCCTTCCGAATTGAGCCCGCATAGTCTGCCTAAAGGTTCAAATTATTATATATGCACAGGCTATTACGGCTACACTAATGACATTTGACCTTTATTTCACTACCTAAAGATTATTAACCTTAGTAAATGTCATGCAATTTCCCTAGACAGTCCACGAGGTGGGTACAAGGTTTTCAAACAGCAATTTAACATTAATAAAATAATTTTTACCATTTTGAGGCGTATGTAAATATGTCAATATGTACTTAAAAGTAAACACCTATCTATATATAAACAAAGTGCAGGAAATCTCAAATTATGATTTCATTATACTGCTAAATTAATCGATAAACGGAACATTCAGGGCTTAATTTAATTTACTATTTGCTCATAATAACACCATTGTGGCGATATAATAGAAATTAACTAGCCTTTAGCTTAAATGTAGTCAAGAATATGTGTGGAGTCAGGAGAAATTCAAATGGCACGATGTGCTCATTGATAACGAGACATTTTATTTCCCTCCAGACGATTGAACGTAAAGTGAGTCACCCAGTTACTATAAAAACAATAATATTCCAACTTTCTAACCAAATATATTCCCTCACAACTGCACTGAAAGCCACAAAGACCCGTGTCCGCATTAATCATTTGTAGAAACTAAGGCACAAAAACTATATCCCAGACTTGCGTTTTGATGCAGTCCTTATAATACCAGTCATTTGTATTGAAAGGTCTCAAGTCAAAGTTACTACGTACTTATACTTATAAATGTTAAATGCATTCTCAAATGTTTACTTACGTATATGTTATATAAAGCAAAGAATTATTAGATATTTAGCAACCAGACCAAACTAAGGGAAATGCATTCCGGTTAATAAATACGATACGACCGATATCAGAATGAAATAAGTATGTGTGCATACCTACTACTTCGTATTTACTTAATGGAATCACGAGGGGGATATTAAAACCTATGAAACTGACAGACTCGTATGCACCTAATAATCCCAATCTGATATTTTAAGAAACATTCAACTCTTCTAGCTTTCAACAACAGATTTATTAGGGTAATCTACACGTTAACCTTTTCTGCATGTGTATGTTGCAGGAATGTCCGTATCTTACGTAACTCAGAGCCTTGCCTCCTGCCATAATGCTCATATCAAGATATACGATATATTAGAAATCTTAGTTCAGTTGAATTAACGAATGGGAAAAAAAGGGAACTCATTGGAGCGTTCATGACAGGTCGTTACATTACTTAAATCTTAAACTTTAATGGTTTTGTCTAAGTTCACTTCTCTCCTCCTTTCCTGAGTTTATATTTCAATGCAGTTCTCTTTGCGTGTTATGCTTTGCCACAAATCTAATCTAGCCCAACAGCAAAAACCCAACCTAAAAGTTTCCTATTTCGTACCTACTCTTCTGACACTATAGTAAGACCAGTAATGAAAGTTACTTTTCTTCATCAACAGAAGAAATCAAGGTCGCTATCTATTCAAGTGCGAAATAAATGCAAATTGCACATGCAAATACCATTTCTTCATAATTTGCAACTGCAATTACTGCGTGAAACAGCAGACCATAATAATAAATATTCAGTCATACACAATAGAACAGTAAGCATACTGTTTTGACAATAATCTATGACGCTTTATATTATAGAAACCATTTTATATAGAACCCTGTGTAAGTATACCTCTACTTTTAACATTTTTCATTCATGTCCTTTCATAGAAGGAGATTTCATTAACATAATTATAGCGTTAGGTAGATAACAACACTAAAATATTTGCTAAGTTGAGATCATCTTGGTTTTCTCGCATGCAATAATATGAAGATGACGACAGTAGCACTTCAACTTCAATGACTCGTAGATCTCATAAAATGTAACAATAGTGCATGGATTTGAATGGACTCAAGCTGTAAAACTAAAAGCCAAGATGACTTAAGTGTAGACGAAGAATCTCTTCAATGCCCACAAGCAAGAAGAGAATATCAAGGATATTCTCTTTAATGCATAGACTGGAATTACTCAACAAATAGAGATACACTCCAGCAGAGCATATTCAGCTCAAATAATATCAGCAACGAAAACGAAGGCTGGACAAAACGCAAGTTTTAATAAACCTTCACGGCTGTTAACTTTAAGTACGCACTTCTTTCGACTCTTCTGTTCTACCACAGAATAATTATGCGCATATTTAGGCTTTTCCAACAAAACTCACTTTGCTTTCATCGTTTGCTAGTATTTAAATTTTACATATTCTCTGCTACTCACTACTCAAATAACTAACTTCTAATTTTCATGCTAGTCCTGACTTATCATCATTTGCCAGGATTTTATGAACATACCTAATAGCACAAAGTAATTTGATTTTACGTCTACTCCACAATTTTAACAATCCATGCTCAGAATAAAAACCCCATTTCTAATGTACACTAAAGTATTACTGCACAATGTAAATCTAACCTAAAATCAGAGAGAGACACACACATACAAAAGAATATTACCTAAACCTGCAAAAAATCTTGCGACTCAAATAGCTAACTTGAAATATTTTATTGCAGCTTCCAAACGTTATTATATCTAGTTTGAAGTTAGAAGAGCCTTAATAGAATATTTAAGGTAATATTAATATTATATTAGTTGTACCTAAAGAACGTTACATAAACCTAACGGATAAGTCGCCTTTAAACGTTTCATGCCCTACACACAAAGCTGAGAATCTGATATCATACTCTGGCTGTAAACCAGTAAGTACTGTAACTGTATCCTCTGCACAAAACTAAAGTAAAAATGCAGAAACGACAGTAAAATTACTGTTGTAAAGATTGACTCTAAGGTTTAATAAATACATCACGTTATGTATGGATAGGGAAATAAAATCTTTATGCATACTTATCACTCCATGCTTTCATGTCTATAACAAATCTATAATTGTTAATTATCATAAACTAATAAAATGTGTCATACAATTTTTATAACGCCTTTAATGAAAGGATTTTTTGCTCGAATTAGCAAGACTACCCCAAATTTTTAAAGTTAATTTCAAAAGATTAGCATAAGTCAAGGGTAATGATTCACAGGCAAGGGGGACCAATTAATTTAAGACATTATCAAGGCAAGAATAATATTCATTGAAATTGAATATGACAATAATTGTTACTGCAACGGAGAGCTAAAATTATTCGTGACCTAATTTAGATGTATGATGTAGATACGTTAATCAGGAGGGATTAAGTATAAGAGAGAAGCAAACTAATAGGAGTTGCATTCATAGGAACCCTTTAGTTTGTAAGTAAGTATCCATTTCTGACTCTCGCGAATATTTATAATTCTAAGTTATACAGTACAGATAGAACTTCTACGAATTCCCCAAACATTTTCGGTAATTTATGCTTTGCCAGCAAAATACTCAACTTTCCTCCATCCAATATCCAAGCTGCACTGCGCAGCCTGTTTAATTCAAGCTATGCATACGTAGGTGCATATTGCAAGAGATGTTCATATTTAACAAGTTCTGCAGGTCATGAAACGAGTTCCTGAAGCATAAAGCCCTAAATTTTAACATATACAGAAATTAGATTTGAGGAGGAGGAGGAGGAGGAATATCAAACTTGACTCTTAGGATTAAAGATGTGGAGCGCATTTCTTATTGCCTACCACAAAAATCCTTTAATTGATGAAAAATCTAATACAATTGCCAACAAAACAATTCCGCAGAAAAAACACAAAACCACAATGCATGGGCCACTATTTTTTACTCTTTAAATAATTAGCAGGGTTTTCAATTTCTTTATCCTCTCCCATAAATCTATTTAGATGTTAACTAATAGCTTTAACATATAATAATACATTTAATGCATATAATCCTAATCTTGATAAACAAATCGTAAGCATCTACTATCTAGTGACCTAAGCCATCACCACACGAACGAGGATAAGCAAGCATTAAATTAAAACATTTTCATAGATATTTTCAATATATATAATGTAGTAAGTAGTAGTGGAGGATTATAGAATAAGTATTAAATTGAATGAATAATGAACATGATGAAAAAGCCACCACAATGCATGGTGAAACAAAAAATCTCACTCAACCAAATTACAATTTGCAGTACATGTTAGCAATAATCAACGAATATTCTTTACATATACATTTTACGTTAAAAAAAAATGGCAAGCTGTTTCCTCTTTACTTACTTCTGATTTCACAAAATTAAGTTAAGTTCTGTAGATTGCTAACATTACCTATTCACTTAATTTGATACCACAGTGAAATGGTTGCATTGTAAAACTTTTCATTCAGTTTTAATGAAATTATCGATCCTTGTTACATTTTACTACCTAACAATCAGTATACATATGTAGCTCGTCTAATCCTTCCATTGCATTGAATGCATTTTGTATTTAAAACAAGGCCAAATAAATAGATTATACATTGCATAGGTATACATTTTTATGTGTGCTGTACTATTACTGACTTCTGCACCGATGACAGAGTGTATACTAAGTCTTGTCCATATCCACTCTTACCGCGCCCCAGGTTTCTGGACATAATCCAAAATATTATTCTAACAAATAAAATTATAGTCCTAAGACAAGACCACACTACTACATTGCCACTGGGACAGTAGTAGATATATATACTTATGTTAATGTTATCAGCATACAATACAAGTGCCAGGTACTGAGTTAAAAACTTGTTAAATAGATATACTAATAATAATAAACCCTTGTAGACGGAATAGGAAAGAAACGGCTGTAAACCTATTTCCTGCGACTTGGGTTGGCTCCTAAT
>JAAAYG020028056.1:0-39604 GCA_009936455.2 Tomocerus minor | reverse complement strand
GTTACTAACACTGCGTAGTTTAATAAATTTTTCTATGTTACTGATTGTTGGAATAATCATTTGCTCACATTTATTACCTTACCCATGGCCATGTCCCAATTCTTTACGCTCAGATATTTACAACTGTGTAGTAAGTAGTAGTCATTACTGTTATTACTACTACAGCTACATATCAGATACGCTCATTACCATTTCTGATAGTATAGATTACAGCTTTGCAGTTAAATAATATTATAATCTCGTCTTTCAATCTCTAAATCAAAGAATTGTATTTTTTTCAATAGATCTTTCTTAACTTTTACCGTTCAATGCTTTACTTCAATGAATTGGGTATTGTCATCTCGTTATCTGGGTACGGATAACATTTTCTATGAGCTAGTGCATCATCTAGAGTACACCAAGGACGGGGAAGAAAAACATGCAGCAGGTTAGATGTGTAGAAAGGCAGACGAAAAAGCGCACTGGGGAATAGTGAGACTTTCTTCTCTTTTTATGTTTTTTCTGTCCTAAGCATTTTCGCCTTTTCTTTTTCTATTTTCTGATAAGGAAGTTCTTACGTATATAATATATATGAGGATATGCAAGCTCTTTTTCATCAACAAAATATTACTAAATATACAAAGCCCATTGGACCCTAGAATAGATGTTTTACTGGAATAAAGATCAAAACTATTTTATATCGTGCCGGGCAAATCGCCTGCTCATATCTAGTAGGTACGTTGGCTCTCTATAACCACCACACACAATCTGATCTAGCTTAGGTACGTATAAAAAGATACCATGAAATAAAACTAGGGTACCTATTTTATTGTCGAAATTCCGCTTTCTTACTTCAACAATGGAAATCCACATTTTTTGATTTTTGTAAACTGAATTTGCTGCAAAATGACATCAGTTTGCAACTGAAATTAGAGAACAGGAATTTTTTCTACTGAAACAAGTATGATGTACATTGCATCTGCATCCCTCTAGCCTATGTAGTATAGGATGATTATATTTATGAAAATATTAAACACCATTTGGTCTGGTAGGCCATTTTTCCTTGGTGCATGTCTCCTATTGAAAATAATTCGTGGTTTTCTCCCTTTCCCTGTATTCATGAATTGAAGACGTCAGAAATCATGAATAACAATTTCTTATTTCGTGCATTTGCCATTGTTGTCTGCGAAGATTGCTGAACGCTCGTAAAACTAAAAAGTTCAGATTCACATGAACGTAGGGGCAACGGTAATCGCCATGAATGAAATTGGTATACTTATTTTCTGTACATCTACTATACTCACTACTTACATTACATATACACTGCTACTAGTATGTAGAATCTCCAATTTTTATGTAAGGTGGGTTAACAATAAGGAAATGTGGTAGGGCAACAGCAATGCAATGTATACTTGTCTTTTTTATTGAACAACTTCATGGGATAGTGAATTCTGTCTGTGTATCTTAACTTCTCAAAACATAGAGCTAATTAGTATTTCTTTTTGTACTGGAGACTTATTCTCACATCAGGTCTGGTCATGGTAAGCATGACTCAGGAAGAAAAGGAGGAAAGAAAAACTACACAATGAAATGAATTCATTCTGTTTTATTGTGCTACTGATTGGGTAAATGTCTGTAGGTGTACTGTCCATTAAATAGTAAAAATGTGAAAAGAAATCCCGAGAAAGAAAGTTCATGTAATTTCAGTGCTCTGACTACTACGCATTGTGTCTGGAAGAAACATTATGGGTGGGAAACAATTTTCAATGTAGTCGACAGCACAACAGTTTTCTGACACACAGATTAATCCTAATTTAATCCCACAAAGTTAATAAAACGCATAAATACTTTCTAAGGCTAAATTATTTCTCAAAGTGAAGTATAATTCGAAAATTCGACAAGAATTATAGAACTACCACGAAGATGTTAGCGCATACAAAGGATTTAAAGGTACAGAGAACGCCAATGACTTTCAGTATTCATAGAAGAACGCACATAACAAAAAATTGCATTTTCTAAAAATGAATGACAGTAGCTCCTCCGGAAGCTAAACTGAACTTTTCATTCATATTTCTACATTTTCAATGCTCATTGTGCATTACATTACATAGTTTTGTGACATAGATGTTGGATGAACCTGCTATAGAGTTACAAATAATATGAGTAAATCAAAATCATCGTAGATTCACTTATTCCAAGCTACTGTTGAGCAAATAGCAAAACGATTGTGTTATGGTAAACAAAAGTTATGAAATATTCTATAGATATTTAAATGGGAAATGGGGTTGTATGCAAATTGCCTAGTCAGTTGATATTCTTATTAGGAAAATCACGCTATTATTTAAAGCTGCAGCTCAGATGCATGTTATTTATGCAGTGTTGCAGTAGCTGAAACTCACCGGCAGTCGTAGTTCATTCAGAATTTGTGCTGTTGACGGGCTCTGTCATCCACATCATATCAGAATGATTAGCCTAAACCAAACAAAGGTCAACAATAGCATATCAACTGGATTCTGAAATTTTGCGAGGGAAGGAAGCACAAGGACGGGTCGTGTTGAAGATTAACACCTAATATCCATGACTGTTCATCAATTCCAGATTCCATATTGTTCCCGTTACGCTAATACAGATCCGATGTGATGGGAGCCTGTGGAACGCGTGTCGTGTCTTGTTCCGTTTTTGTCCCTGTTTTCGGGAGTCCTGACAAATCCTCTACTGACTTTGTCCTTTTAATACACTAATACCTACGAGGATAAACTGAATTTGGATTTTGGGCAAGGCATGATATGGAATATATTTATTTTGATTATATCCCATCCTTCAGTAAAATAATATTGAACATTGGACGTTCTATTAGAAACATACCTACAATGTACACAGAGCATTTTGGATTTCAGAGGAAGAGGCATACTTTTGTTGGTCTAGAGGGAGAATCCTGAAATGCGGGTATTCCGTTTTTATGTCGCCATGTAAAATGAGGTGGACAAGCGTGCCCAAATATTTATTGATGAATGGAGAGACGATGGCCGGTGAATGCCGAGCCAAAGGCGTGTTCTTGACAGTCAGAAAACGACGTGTTTTCAATTGAATTTATTAACCATAGACTACCAGGACTATACTGATATTATGAGCATAGCTCCGAAAGGGGCTTCGTCCTTTTCCTTTCCTATCTCTCCTACACAACAATTCCAACTCGCCTTTCCTGCCTTTTATGATGACTCCTAAGTCTGTTTTTCATCGTAGCGTTTGCTTTACGTACAATGGTTACTTTTTATGTCATGCAATCCAAGATGCAATGGCCGAGTGTCCGAATATACTTTCAGTCACAGAATATTATTCCCTTTTATGTCAGTTTGCCTTGCATGCAGAAAAACTGATTTTTATGCTAAGTACGCTTGCCACTGACATTTCACTTAAGATATTCATGTTTCGTTAGGCACGTTCATTTTCAAGTACTACCACAAAAGAAATGTGAAGCTTCAATATAAATTATTATTATGATTGAATTTCGTTTTTAAAGTTGAGGAATTTGGTAGTAGTCTAATAGATTCTTTGTAATCAGTTATTTAGAAACTTTAGCATTTAATTCTGTAGGTGGATCGTTTGGTTTAATATAAATAGCAATCGCATCACAATACAAAGACAAGAAATTATGTTTCATTAATAGTAAGTATAATGGTTGATGACCACATCGTGAATGATGCGTTTGATAAGTTTGCAAATAGAAACGTGTGCGCACAAGTTTTTCATTCATAGTTTCACATGGGGACACAAAGTCTAAAATATATTATTATGACTTCTCATTTGTTTAAACAATTTTACCAAAGACTATTTGTTCTTCACATTCCAAAGCCAACGCTATCTATAAGGGGAAGATACAGATAAGTAAATACTTTACTTACATCTAATTCAATTCTGCATGCAAAATAGAAGGGAATCACTGAATCACCGCATCATGCATTTATCATTCGCAAGTAATGTAATGCTATTTTGTATTACAAATTACAATTGCAAAGGCAGTTATAGTGTTTCGTGTAATTGATATTTAGATTTAGTAAGCACTAGTGAGTGCATGCGTTTGTTATATGTACTTACAATTATATGTATATTCATGTAGCATTAAGTTCGCTAATTTACACTGTTATTTATAACGCGACTATTCACTAGATTCCATGTGCTATTACTTTGTCGTGTTTAGAGTGTATTAGGAATTAGGGTGGATTATAAACATATACTTAGTAAAGTAAAAAACATATACTTCAGTACACAGAAATCCGTAAACTTTTATGAATTATTTCTCTGAGGGCCAACACTCAGAATTCAAGACAATTTTCTTTCAATGCTTTTTAATAATCATAAATATTCTGAAAGTTATATAGATGCATACCTATAATATGTACGTTTCTAGTATTTTTTATATATGGACCATTATTGTGTGGATCGGTATAGGTATTTTCATTCTGGAAGCACTTAAGAATGTTTTGTTTACACGTTTTCTGCTGTTCTTATGTTTGAGATCGAAAGATTTCTCAAGTGAGCTGTTTGAGTTTGTGGTTGAATTTTTCTGCTCACGTTCTTCGAGATCAGTTCCTGAACAATTATATTTTAGTAAGACGTTGAGTGGTACTTACATGCAGATGAGACCAATCGTAAGAAATGCAGACAAACATACATCATAAATGTTCCTAAGAAAAAAAATTCAACACAGGTAGAAGAAGCAAGCAAGCAAACCCCCTATCAAGGAATGTTTGACGTTAAAAACCTAAAGGTACCTACTGACTTCTTATTACATAGCTCTATCTGTGTACAAATCTCAAATGAAACTTGAATATTGCATGTTTACATGCATTAAAAATGAAGATAATGCCATGGACCACCATCACGTTAATTCATGCAGCAGTATACTATAGGAGCTATGTACATAGTAGTGACTAGTGAATGTAAATTCGTTAATATGAAAAAGTGAGTGATTGAGAGAAGTAGAGAGAAGTAAGAGGGTGTGTCAACAATCCTATGCTGCACAGAAGCTGGAGAGAGTGTAAATGAAGGAGAGTCAAGTCCTTCCATCCACCACCATCACTCCAAAAACTTAAACATCACATCATCATCGTCAACACAAGAAATCATTTTAGACGGCAGGTCTTTAGCTATATGAACATTTATATCAGGATCATTATATTAGGCGTTATAATATGATCTTATCTAAGTATAACCATACAATGGTAGGAATTATTATAAAATATATTATTATACACATTTGAAATGTATTGTTACAAACCTTATAAATCTATAGTTGACAGTACTTACTCTGATAAGCTAGTACGAAAATTCTTAGGTATGCGATAAAATAATACAAACAGTACCTATACAAAGAAATAAAGTAACTCACCAAACAAATAAACTAATCGATTCATTATATAGCTCTATAGCTCACTAATGCCCTGCTAATGTAATTCTTCCTATTACATGGCAAGATGAACCACATATAACTACATACAATTATGTATAATAGTTATATGTATAACAAGATTTATATAATAGTAAAAAACAGGTACTCGCTGTGAGCCTACTTATCTTTATGTGCAGGCTATAGGTATTTTTAAATGACATGGCCAAAAATGTCTCCCGTGTAAACAGAGACAAAGCAAACCAATCTGCAAAGTGCAAAGTCATGACATTTTTTCGATCCTGCCACCAACCAAAGGAACTTAACTAAATTAAACAACTAAGTAAGTACGCGAAGTTAATGTTAAGGTTGCTTTTTGTTGGTGTACTAGTAGAACTTAAAGAAATACTCCTTAATACTCCTACATACTTCGTAATGCTTACAGAGTCATTTCTAAAGATATAGAGACAATATTATTATTTCTCATATTTAACTCTTCATTTTACAAGCGGACACGTGGATTATTTTCTGGTGATCTGAACTCTGAAGTAGAATCTCTAGAAAAATATTTAGTACATTTAAAACTGTAAATATATTCGTATGATGCTTAGTTTTTATTGCATATACACTTATTCAGGATACTCCAATACATTGTGGACCATTTAGCTGTAAACATCCAAATACAAATATAAAACAAGTTGTATATATGTAGTATAATTATGTCGAATGTCTAAGAATGGGGAAGTTTTTAACGAGCATCTAAATGCGGATGCACATCCGAAATGTGATATTTGAGCACGAGGCAGCAGAAGCCTCTCTCTGCTAATCGAAATGGGAAGAATATTGCTTTATAATTAAAAAGACAATAGAAGGAGTATTTTTATATGATGCCTTAATTTAGTTCTAACTAGTAACCCGGACGGAGTTCACGAGTCAAACGGGATGATAATTAAATGTACGTGTGCCTCGTTGAAAAAGGCTGAATCCTTCTTCTGCACTGTATTATGGGTAGTTGTGAGATGATAACATTGGAGCAGGAGTTTATTGAGGATGGACAATGAAAGTTGTGAGTAGAAGGAAGCTGCTGCCCTGGCCCTACTACAGTGAATTGGTGTGGCAGGCAGTGGCAAGTTTTGCTTTCACTCACTTTGCAGTCAGTCAATATTGTGCTGTGGATGGAGAAGGGATGGAATTGATGAGAAATGAGAACCACATCAAAAGAAGAATCGGATGCTGCTGAGTCGTACGCTTCCGTGTTCGTGTTTCACGTCCACATTCACATCCATCCGCATGCCGTGTCAGAAGAGGAGAAGGAGATCTATCGCTAGGACATAATGCAGAAGAAGGCTCGTTCGACTCCGACTTGGCTTTGATCGGTTTCCCTCGATTTCTATTATGAAGTCACGTAGAGATAACACTTGACACGGTCTCTCACTCTCCCATTCTCCCAACACACAACTGCATCTTCCCTTTTCTATCATTTCTATACTCACTTTATTATGCACCACTTTCCTTCACTCCCTGACTATACCTTTTCCCATATACAACAGATATGCTCTTCTATTTCTTTAGCAGGTATGCCTCTATACGATTGTGCTCTATCTCCTTTGTATAAAATTATTTCTTGCTATATCAGTACTTTTTTTTACAAGATAAGCATTCAGAACGCTCTGGCTAGCGTATTTATAAAGCAAATGCTTAAATGGTATCACGCACTATTATTCATACTGCCTTAATGTGAAAAATGGGGATTTACAGATAAATGCATGTATGTAAAGTTTTGCATCAATTGTTTCTTCCTCGTTAAAAACGAAATAAATAGATCTACAATTATTTAAGCTACAAAGTCTGACTGCTGGCTGATGTGTAATTATTAATTATAGTTCGTGACCATGCTACGAGTTTAATTTTTATGAACAATAAGTTCCATAATTTTAATATTATCTTTGAAATAATTCTATCAAATCATGTATATTTGTTTACAATTTTCCCATGCTTTCTATGAACGGTAAAGTTTCATACATTCGTACACAATTATATTCCAAAATCATTTTTGTTTCTTTTTTGGTTCTGGTTCTTCTGACAAATAGTTCAGAAGTCGTAATATTTTGTTAGCAATAATATGTACTAGGGGAAAAGTAAAAATCAATGAGTGTTCATTGTACTTCCAGGAGCCAACAGGTCGCAAAGGATGAGAGAGCAGATCGGAGTATTTCTGGGTAGTGATTTGCCGTAGTAGGTAAGAGCGTTAAACTAACGATGCGGAAGGATTGTAGTAAAATGTTTAATGAAAAGGTGAATCCAATAGGATTAATATTGAACTTTGATAGGGATGAACATGATAGGATGAGAGGGAGAAGGGAGCCAGCTAGTTAATCGTTAGCAATCTAATGCAATTACCTACTTAGGTGCTTAGCGTTTTATATTGCATAACAAAGTGAAGGATGTTTGCGTATTGCGTACCTGTTACTTTCCCCCGCCTCAACTCATCTCCCTTTATTGAGTTTTGAATTACCTGCTCCTCAGATTCCAGTTCATGATGCGGAGCTAACAGGAATATTTATTACACAGCCGCACGAGCTTAGGGAGAGCATCTAATGAAAATCTCTCTTCCCAAACATTTCTCTCTAACATTATGAGAGGAAATTATTTGGTATTACCTATTATTTACGCACACACTTTAGTCAGAGCATTCTCTATATAATAATGCAAAGCGTGTACCTACACGATAGACGACATCATATTAAATTTATCATACTTTTTTCGTAGCTAACCGAAAGTAATTGCGCTTTCCCTATTTGAATTTTATGACATACCCCTCGGACTATGTCACAGTTATAGATCCACTATTATTTTAGAAACATCATGTTAACCAACAGTAATCTATTATTATATTAACGAATTTTTTTACATTAATGTAAGTTGATTCTAAACGGCACAGCCTTGCTGTTTATGTATTACACGTATTTTTGTATGTATCCTACTTAAAACGCGCAAGCTACCACTAACTTACAAAAAGGCTAATTAGATTGTTTTACATTTTCGAAAATATTAATGTTATCAGAAAGGAAGTTTAAAGAACTATAATTTAGCCTATTCCTAAATGCCACCAATAGTGATTAAAAATACCCATTCGTCAGTATTCTTAAATTAATATTTTACATAAAAAGGTTACATAAAAAGGAAATATAAACATTATGTCCAACACTCAAATGTATACCGTGCCCATCCAAACTTTCCAGACTTATGACACGACAATCTGAATACATTGATAGATTAATTTTCATTAAAATTGCCATTGCTTATTAGAGTTTATGTAACATTATCCTTGAAGATGTGTTTGTGTGTATGGCTAAATAAATACTACAGATAATAGTACATACTATCTGTAAAAATAGAAAGCAGAAGGATATTATTGTAGCTATTGTTAGTATTTATTTCGTATTCTTCATTCATGGCTACATTAACATCCTAAACCCAACAATGAAAACCTACAGAGGAGAGTCAGTAATCCGGTAAGTGTTTGTGGCAAGCAACAATCAAAATATTTATGTAGACCAGCATAGAGCAACAATAGATAACTGAAACACAATAGATCCCACTATCCCACCTATGCTTCACACCTCGGCTTGGCTCTACTACAGCTACGGATGGAATACAAATACTATGAATACCAAATATTGTAATAACAAATCACAAATCAGTATATGCCACAATGCAGAATCCGTTTATAACTTATAGAACACTATAAATCATATATTGAATCAATTACGTAACTAGTATTTATCTTTAGCCTTAATTATTACTGATATATATGCTTATAATAGGTGCATTCTAATTGTTTGCTTAGATTATTATTATCAATCTCAATATTATGGCCTTTTAAATTGTAGATTCAATATCAAATCTAACGTTTTTTAAATTATCATGTTTTCACGATTATACAATTTCATTTCGCCACCTTCAGCCCAAGCTTTGCGTATTTACTTGTAATTGTAGCTGCTGTATGTATAATAGCTCATATAATTTTGAAGCGTATTCATCTCTTCCCTCTTCTTTCATCTTGTACATTAATTACATGACTAAATGGGGGTGCACGGATGCTATTTTCTGGGGAAATAACAGACGTGTTAAGCCACAGAATAACGAAGAACCGTCAATGAGGTGGAAAGACGCAATAATTTATTATTCATTCCTTAATGTTTTCATTCTTTGTGAACAGAATGATGAAAGAAAATGGTTAAAGTGTTTCTTGACATGGACAAGGCATGCTGACAGAGACAGTACAAAAGTGAACAGACAAGAGTGCACTCAATCACAGATGACTTGTGTCGTGTCTTGGAAAAGTCTGAGGACTTTATTTTCTATTTAATAATTGTCACCAAGTCTTTCGTGGACGCCAATGCATAGAGAGACTAGGGAGGGACAGTATTAGAAAGATATGTGGCTATGTGTGTGGCACGCAAATTGTAGAAAGGACATTTGAATCACTCATTCATGATATTATTCTGTTCAGTGGAAGACACGTTTGGGATAGTAAACAAAATGATTATTATTTCATGTAGGTTGGATGTACTCTGTAGAAGCTCTAATAATATTGTGACGCTTTTCGCCCTTTTCCTTCTTTTCTTCTTCAACGACTTATTGTTACATTCCATTATTAATTTCGCTGAAGTCTCAAGAGATCCAAGACATTTCAGTGGACATCAGATCCCATTTTGGGATTCTTGGCAAGGATGATGTCCAATTTATTTCCTTGGATTCCAAGCTAACATTTCATTTCGCTGGTTTGGATTTGTGATGATAGGACAGAGAATGTTCTACATAGATCTAACATTGCGTATTTCCTCCTGTCTCTCTCAAGTGTCTTCCTTATTCTACCTGTCAGCAGTGGAAAGGAAAGAATGACGAATTTGTATTTGAAGAGGGAGGTGTTCGTACATGGGCATGTTTTGAAGTTTGCTGCCTTCGTCTCTATTCTGCATATTACAATATTCTGTGCACACAAGGCAGTGTGAGTATGACTATGTGAGGAGATATGTGGGCTACACCATAATAATACCAACAATACCTTTGGTGACATGTCTCTCTGTCCTGGATGCGCCACAAACACAATACCTACCCAGAATTATGCATAATACGAGAATCTACACATACTGGGTAAAATGTACACACACCTAAGGTGTGTACCCAAACTAGAAAAGTTAAGAAAACTACCTTTACACTATTATAGCTTTAGAAACTGGCAATCAGACGCACATAATATACACAGGACCATGTGTAACATCTACCTAAGAGCTACAAACTACAAACGAGCCCTGCTGAATACATAGGGAAATGTAAGGAAGGCAAGGTAGAATGTAAGACGGAGAGAAAACACTTGAGTGCTCGATGTATTCAATTTGAAGCACACTTCCAAATGCCAATATACCTTTGCTATTGTCATTTTTCAGTTTGCACAAGGTCTCTCTTTAAGCTCTCTCACTCAGTTCTTCTCAGACTTCATATGTCTACTTGGAAATGACTAAAAACCGAACCGACCCTACATTCTTAGGCTATGTCACCAGACCCGCCCAGTCCAATCATTTCTAGGATAGCTATATTATTTACCTGGATAGTTCTGTGTTCTCTTCTGGAATTTTTCAAAATAATAATATTAGGGCAAATTATTGTTCCCACATTTTGTTCCCACACAAATCATGATAACCATAAACAAATCATATCCCCAAAAATATATTCCAACCCTGGAATATTGTGTAGTATAACGGCGAATTTTTAAATAAACTCGAATGCTAAATTTGCATACTAAGAATGATGTAGATTTTTGATTGATTTTTGATTTTTAAGAATGATGTTTTTTGCTACGATTAGATGCTTAAATGCTAAAAAGAAAATTAAACCATTCAGTTTGCTTCCTGATTGCCTGATTGGTCATTGATACGAATCGAAAAGTTTCGCAAGTTTCTAAATGTATGTACAAAGAAAGAAGCTGTTACAATGTTACAAAGTTATTCCTTAGAAATTTTCTTTCTCTCCATATAAATATAAATGCACGTATACCGTATATTACGAATTACAAGCCCTTTTGGTTACTTTTTGTTTCAAACACGTTTTCGGCCAAAAAAAGATAAAATTTAGCCCATACAGTTTCACATTCATATGCACTTTTCATTTGAAAAGTTCATATGAATGTGAAACTGACAGTATGGGAGTTTACTGTGTACATGTGGATCAAGTACAAATTATTTTATATCAAAGAAATACGATAAATGAGGTAATCAAAAATTACTTGCAAAAGAATTAATAATCGTCAGCTAATTTAAGTAGGTATGAAGGGTATGAAGTAATATTAGGTAAATCGTTATATGAATCGTCTGAAGAGAGAAGGATCTTCACTGTTGTGGAATTTGAATCTGTTCGACACAAGTACTCTTTGTTGAAACAAATGATTTCCTAATATGTTATGTAGGAATTAGGGGGGGAGGGTACATGGATGGGGTTTATTTCATCATGGGGATTTGAGGATTTCAATGACCTTTATCACCCAAAAGTCCAACATAGCCCCGTGGGACACTATTAGGCACCTGAGGTTTTAATTCGTATTCTACGGTATATATTGTAAATCGTATATTAACTTGCATATTTGCGCATTAGTGAAAGTTTCTTGGGATATTATATCAATGCAATGTGCTGATAGTCTTGTGGAACACCCGTGCGTGTTATTGTGTTGTTAAAAGTGTTTCAGCCTTTAGAGTGTGCACAATCCAATTTTCGAAAGCTGGGGACGTGTTTCGTAAAGAAGAATTCAATTTAGAGCGTATTATTCCTTTCTAGTTGCATGAACTAACAAGTACGTATACATGAGTAGTTCATTATTCAAGCATTTCATGTCACTGTAGTATCATTGAATGTGGACAAAATTGACTTCATTTCTTTAAGCTCAGGTACACAGGCTTGAAACATGAATTCGGCTCTGCATCTCGTCTTCCAATTCCATTTCTTGCTCGGACATAGGGATTTCTGTGTAGCATAAATTCAGGCGATGGCGAAAGGAGACGAAAGGCATTTGAATTGAAATGGCAGAAACGTGGTGAGTGCCTCTGCCTGCCTTCCGTCTGCATTCACAATGGAAATTCTGTAATCGGAGCATTGTTATCTAGTGCTAGTCTTTGCAGAGCCGGAGTCGTCTCACTTTGTCCTATTCCCAGAAACCCGTGCGTCTCTTTTATAGCGGATTATTATTATAGTCTTTTTCGCTATGCTCAATGCTAGTCATCTTGATGTATGCCTTTAATGTAGTTGGAATGCAAACAGAAACTCTGCGAGCAATAAGCACAAAGAATGTGATAGAGCCACAGTCTAACGATAGGCGATTCTAGACGTTTTCCTATAGCCCTAGTCAAAGAATTCCTAAATGGCTCTGTATAACGTGATACATCGATCGAATTCCACAATTCTAGCATTAACAATAGGGATCTAACAACGGACTCTTTTCTATAATGGTCCCTAGTCCTCTCTCTCTCTCTCTCTCTCTCTCTCTCTACCTAGTTGGATCCACTCAAAAAAGTCAGCCTACCTACACAGCACATTTAATATGCAAATTCCTTTCAACAGACCGTTAGTGTCTGCATATAGCGGACCAAACAATGGCATTTGATTACAAAAAGCCTTTTGCAGGCTGAATGGAAATTTTCTGAGTGAATAGTGTACAAATAACAAAAGCTCTCTCCTCTCTGAAAGGAATTGTGCAGTTGGCACCTATCTTTCAACTCCTAGTCAAAGCTTACGGATAATTTAACGAATTCAACCAAAATGCCTAATGCAAATAAAAACAATTGCAGAACCCATTTTCTAAAAAGCTCGTTTCAAAACCAAGAATTTATCTCAATTGTCATGAAGAATCAAAATGGTATTCAATTTTAATGTTCTACTTATCTCCCATTTCTAATTCCATTTAGGTTGCATTATCCTACATCAATTACTACAGATATATGAAATATTCTAACAATATTCCGTTATAAATTCAATGTACTTATCATATCATTAGTACGTATCCAATGAGGTCAATTCAATTATTACAATAGGTAGGTACCGTCATTTACGATAAATGGGTAGGTATATATACAAAATAAACGTATAGCACTAAAACCTTTCTCTTTGTGTTTTCGTTACGTTGATTTCAAAAATGAAATAATTCTCGATCAATACGATTGATTTCCGATATAAGCACCGAAAAAGCTAACTATAGCGTAATCAACAAAATTGCGTTTGTCATGTTTTGTTCAAACCCGATATAGGTACATATTTTCGAGCTTCAAATGAGCCAAAATAAATAAAAGGTTGGGCAACTAGATTTTTGATCCCAATGGAAATAAGGCTACACGTGGTAGTTCTAGATACCTGCGATATTTGCAGAATCACCTTGAAATACTTACGTACACACATATATATTATATTTGATTATATTTGGTTTTTAAAGCGAAATAATATTTTTGACGGATCCCCTAATATTGTGCAGTAAGACAGTAGTGTAGTAGGCTAAGCATATAGCAGTTCATCATATTGAAAGCCCACAACCAGACAGAAACAGTAAATATCAATTTACAATTGAAAAATATTTGGTAACAGTAAAAAAGACAGAATTTAGAGCCTAAATACTAAAGAGATTAATCTGATCATTGTAGCTATTTAGCCATTTCTGGTTTGAATCATGAAAGAAAATGATGAAGAGCCTTGTCAGAGCTGTAATATCAACTGAGTGCCGTTAAGTCCATAATGATATATTAGTATATTATAATGAGGCGCATTAAGCGTACCTTATATTCTAGTGCTCATCAAAATGTATATATGTGTAAAGGGTTGTGTATCGAGTTGAGTTTAATCCATGTACTAGATAGGACATACTTGTGGTGGGAAGAGTCTTATGGCATGGATGATCCTCATAGCACCTCTTACTAACTTTACAACATACTTAGAAGCACTAAACTCTACTTATAGCAGAATGGAGTAGTGGAGAGAAGACTATAGTTGGGAGTTGTAAGTACTACTTGGTTGTCTTCTCTTGACTAACATACATAAGTTAAAGGAAGCTTGTTAGCAGAAGTACGTGTAGCTCAAGCTACCATTAGCCACTCTATATTTCACAGTTTAGCTGTCTCTATACAAAAATTATATCATCTGTTTGTATTTGTACTGTGAATAATTATTGGATTGCCATTATAATACACTGAGGAGATATATAAGCCATATTATGCTTTTAGGCTAAGACACTCAAAGCTCTCATTATATGGGTTAGTTATTATTATGAGTGATTTGAATCAAGTCTAGTTGAGCTGACGATGAAAAGATGAGTGCCCATATGGTCTGGTGTGTGACGAGTAGGAGAGGAAAGCAAAACAAGCCATCGCCATCCATCAGTATCAAACTCAGGCATTTAGCTCGCTTGGCTAAATTCGCAGCTGAGTCTCTTACGTAATAGTAAATCAACTGGAACATTATGGACTTTGTACTTAGCAGCAGCCCTTACAACCATTACACAACATCATGCCGTATAACCCTTGCATATAACATATAAAACGAACAAGGACCTATAATAAGTGCTTAAATATAGCTTATCTAAATCCTATATTGATGCACAAGGTGGTAAACACACAGATATAGATTCCTGATGATGAATCTCTCTATATCTAAAGTTGAGAGTGTATTATAAAGAAGATTTGAGAAGTGAAATGCATTCTATATTGAGTAAGATATAAGTGCAATGCATTGGGACAGTGAAAGTGAACTGAAGACCTCTCACGAGTGTTCTCCAGCCAACTCAAGTATTGTTGGATGCCGTGGAAAGCCATTATCAATACTTTTGACTGATGCTGCTATTCTGCTCTGGTTCTCTAAGAATTAAGTCAAGTCCACAAACCCGTGAATTATGACTCTTCACCATCAGCACTTCCAATCCAACATCTAAACCTTTGAACAAGTTACAATATACACATATACCTGCAATGCTCTCTCTCTCTCTTTACACTCGCTATAGTTTATTTTTCATTTTTTTATGTTCTTAGCGATATCAGTGCATATTAGTCGTGTTTCTACAGATATTCTGTTGTTGTAGCTCATAAGATTGCCTAAGGACAGTTTGGGGCCGAGGAGTCAAGTCTACGTCACACTATACACTCATGTGCTCATAGATAGTCAAAGTGAATTGGGTGGAGGCGAGTGATGAGGAGGCTAGTCCACTTGTAACAGAACTTACACCATAATCATCATCACTAGTAAGTAAAGCAAAGCAAAGGCAAGGACTGATACTTGACAGTGATATAAGGCATATCTTTATATCCAGGCAGGGCAGCTCAAAGTGAAGTAAGCCACTGAGTACGGAGTGAGAGCCCTAGTGAGTGTGTTACGTACGTACTCATCATAGGAGGAGGCGGAGGAGGTAGACACTAGACTTATAATGTACTAGCACTACTACTGCTACTACTACATACTGAATGAGTACGTACGAGTCTTGACTTTTGCTGGAGGACTCCTCTCTGAACACAGCACGCACTAAAAGCAAGTACTACTGCTATTATGTTACTCCTCACTGACGACAGACTGATTTCACTTTGACTGTTACGAGGAGTAAGTATCTCTTTGCCTATATGCTTGTATGATGTAGGTAGGCAGTGGGAATGTTGTCAGTGAGTGTCATCCTCATTTCATCTTCTACTTGGCCCATTCTCGATTGTACTTGTACTATTTATGTAATGCACTATATTCTAACGAGGAGCCACAAGAGTCAACTTTATCTCACTACTAAGCACCAAGTCCACTAAAGATAGACTTAAGTAGACACAAGTGCTATACTAGAACCTACACCAAGTAGCATCCAATAGCTTTATACTTTCAAAAACCCGCAATTCACTTCTTAGGACTCTCCACTCTTTGTCCAAAAACAACCTATCATTATCTCCTTTGGTTTAACCTTTGCGACAAACTATGTCTTTACACTGTTGTTGTTACCTTAACTAGGAAAACTCTATAATAAAATTATATATATTATTATAACACAAGTATTTAGAAAAAAAAGTCTGTATATGTGTATGTGAGATGAAATTATAAACTAAGTTTGACTTGTGTATACTGTCATAGAGCGTCCTTAAGTGATGGCGTTGTAAGTGTTATATTGTACGTAGCTAAACTCTTCTTTGAATCTAATAATGAGTGACTAAAGTACACTAGTGCACAACTGAAGTGAACTTTGTGAATGTCCTTGTCACTTGGTTTTATCAGCAGAGAAGAGATGAGAGGAGAAAGCATAACACTTGTTTTTGATACTCACTCATCTTCACTTACAGATTAGTACTTCCTTTCTTCCTTATCTGCACTGCGGCTCATGTTTCCAAATAGCCAGAACTCCTAACATACCAACGCAAGAGCCCACGCAGCTATACTCTTCTACAGACACCAACAATAACTAAAGTACCTACTCACACAAGTCACACACTTTGTTATGTCATCTTCCTCTCCTTTATATCTCGTTATTTAACTGCCTTTTTCCACTACTATTATTCTCTTATTTATCACATCAAAATGACTCTGGACTTGACTTCCATTCACTGCCATATCAATTCCCTTATTCACATTCACACCTTAATACAATGCTAATGAATCCTTTCAAATACTTCTATTGTCATAGTTTGATTATTCCAACATTTCCAACTCACGACGGCAGCGATATGAGGAGCTATAGAATTATTTGCTACGAAATAATATCCATGGAATAGATTTGTTGTGCTAGATTATAAATGGACATAATATGTATAGCTAACAACCTCATAAAGTAAGTCGAAGTAGTTTCATTTCGTTTTCTGAGTGAGCAAATGACTCTTAAGTCTTGAATTAGATTGGGATAAATAAGTGAATTTCAAGTAGCTATGCAGATCTACGATATTGTTGTCCCCGTGTGAAGTGTTTCTCCATTATACTACTATCTGTAGAGGACATTATAAATGTACTTATACCTTCCTTGCTTATGAACGACGAAAGGAGTTATACTAAAAGCCCTCCAAGATTGAATGCTCCTTCAAATTAATATTATTATTCCTTGTCACTTGACAGGTTGCATAAGTGCGTTTTTCATGGTTTAATTATGGGTCAATTGTATCATTGATTTACGTATGGATTAAATATCTACTATTATTGTATGCAGTAATAGTGGTGCTGTTCATACTACTCACGATGTTGACTCATGATAATCGGCACTACAGACCAAAATCATGATTATGTATACACCACCGTCACCGTTCAATTGTTTGTTTACTACAATCAATTAAAATCACTAACTATGTATATATATACATAGTATTAAAGATATAATATGATATACACATATGCGCCTCGCCTCATAAGAAGATAATATTGACATAAATGTGTTTTGGTGGTAATCCGTCGAAATAATGGAGTAATAATTGACAATGATTGCCCTTATCCCAGGAAAGATCCAACCTGCGGCAAATTGTCATCGCTTACGCTACCTCGGGGGTAAGGTGGCATCTTATGATGAGACCATTGTAATTGCATAAGCATAATGAGATGCACCCAAGAGGCTAGATCAATTCAATTTACATCGTTGGATAATTAGGCAATCTCAAATAATCGCAATTCAGATCAGCTAAAATCGTATTGACTCATATTTTTAATTTGGCTCTTTTAACAAAGGTTCTATATTTCTGTATGTCCGCCTACAGTTTGGATTCGATTATGCCAATCGTTAAGGCTCTGAAATTCTCCACCAATTCCTAGTTAGTCTTTTAAAGATTTTCCCCTTACTTCAGACAAAATAACAAAGGAGAATCAATTTAATTTACACGAAAAAGGTATATTAAAAGAAAAAATTGTTCTATTGTCTACAAGAAAAGACAGCCTTTTTCAATATAGACTAGCATTATCCCCACTCTTTGGCAAGTGAATATTTAATGTAAATATTTGTCCAGATGTCAAGATAGCATTTATTTATCTAGACTGGGAAGATTAGTAAAACGTCTACGAGTCTATGCCATTCATGGACACATTGACACGTATGTATATAGTTTGTATAGAATTAGCAGGAAAAAACCGGTAATAAACTGAGTTATTTAGTTATATTATTATTAAGAGCTATGCCATAGCATGGCGTTAGGTGTGTGTAGGTAGCTAATGTAAACTCAGATTTGGCTTTTGGCTTCCTTCCGCCCTCCGAGACAGTAAAACGTGAGTGCATGGCTACAGAGAATTAAATAATCAATAGTACTTCTTCCATTACTACGGGCGCATGCTTAATTTCCACAGACAGCACATCTTATTTTCTTTATACGCACATAATTCCAGATTCAACAACGGTAAACACTTGTGTTATGTCATTATATCTCCAGAGAAAGACTACATTTTTCATACTGAACTGCATATACATGTTTCCTATTATTCCATTGCCTGTCTGGCTAGACAGATAGAAATGGTAATATCTAAATCACATATAGAATCTTGATACAACTCTTCGATTTAGTACGTAAACATTTATTTCTTTGTTGGTAGAAACCACAGTGAAGTTACAATCCTCTGAAACGAGCCAAAATGCTAATGGAAAAACGTAAATTCCTTCAGCGACATAATTAGAAGTACCTGCTGAGAGATAAGCATCTTCTTTTTTGTCATAGAGAATCTAACAAGAAGTCTAAACTATTTAACAAATAGGATATCATGGCATATCTCATGGAATTCGGGAAGAACAATTATAATTAGTAGAGATTGCATAGAAGTGAAACGCCGACTTTGCGGTTCACATGAGAGATGGTGTAGATATCTGATACATTGTCCGGAAACCGGAGCGTATCTTTACAGTATTATTGTATTCAGTCACTTTTTTCTTTGAATAAGATAGGTTGTAAGATAAGAAACGTAATATCGGGTAACAAAACCATTGCATTGTATTCTGAAAATGCTGCCTGTTCACTATAACCGAGAGAAATGCTCACATATACTTAAATGAAACGAAGGCTCCTCCGATTTTCGAATGTTACACTTTGTAAAAGTATGAAATATTAATAATATATGCTTAGAGATGGATATTAAGGAATTTTATATGTATAGAAAGTAGTAATAGAATAAAGGAAGGCTATGAAAGATTGGACTGGGAGCCTCCGGCAAACAATAGATGCAGAATGATCCCTTCCTGAGTGCTGACATGAGAAGCGTGAATGTATAAGTTGTGAAGTGAATGGAAAGATGTAGACTAGAAAGGAAAGATGTGGGAACGTGGAAGACCGCAAGCCAAGCCAAAAGGGCCAGACAGACGGAGACAGAGAGAGAGAGAGAGTCAAGTCGGAGTGAAGTGAAGCTGAAGTCAATTTCGAATCACAATTCAGCAAAGCTATTCAATTCAAACTCTCCATTCATCTCACAGATAGATAAAATAATATCGAGTACTTATGTTTTGTACTTCTACTTCTGCATTTCTTGCCTCCTCAGGCCCATTGTCCTACAACAACCATTCTTATTCATCATTAGCTAAGTAGGCTTGTAAATTTTCAAGGTGGACTAATGAAACGAACAGAGATTTTTACTCCTGATTACGTTACACTCATTTTTAGCGAATATTCACAGATTCCCAATAATGTTATCTTAAAATGATTGTGGCATTCAACGATTCATCTTGTTACTAATTTACTTCTGAATAAAATAATGTTAATGTACTCTTAAGTGCATAGAAGCTACTTAAACATAAACTGATACATTTTTATTCTTCTTGCTAGATCAACTAATGCCTTCCACAACTTTTCGAAGCAGCATCTGCGTATTGAAGTAATGTCTACTACATCTACAACTAGTTTACCAAACAATTCAATCTAAAATATTAATATTTATGTTGTCGACACGATTATTTAAAATGCGTATTTTGTGTAGTGGGATTCAATAATGCATTTGATATGATTGCCTGTCGTTTGGGTTTGTAGTTGTACCTATAATGAGGAATAGCGACGAATAAAAGTGTATTTGCTTATTTATGCAACGGAATCAAGCTAAATTCCTTTTCTTTAAACAGCGGGTGGAGAAGCGTTGTGACGTGTATGCTGAAATTAGAAAAGTTTTTATTACGGAACAGAGGATTTAAAGGATGCAATCGACAGAGTATAATAATAAAGAGAGGAGAGGATTTCTTCTAGAGAGTTAGTTAAAAGGAATAAGTTTCGGAACGTCTCTGAACGATGCGCGATGGTAGTCGGGAAATTCGCATGGGGAAGCTCAAGTGTCTTCCCTAGTGATGCAATTGACATTGACAATCGGCCTGCAGGGTTCTTTTACAAGTACCTTCATTTTGTTCAATTCACTCAACTTAACACAACGTAATCGTTGAAGAGGCCTGAAGAAAAGATGCAAGATGTTTCCACTCTATTCTCTTCTCCGATTATCTAGGCTTATTCTTCTAACAATAACTTTACACAACATTAGTATTGCGTATTTAGTAGCTACTTATAATGTAATCCAGGTAAGCCCGATATAAAAATACAATAAATCGCATCGTACAACGCTAAGCTGACCTCCTACTGTTGGTACACAAGCTACTTACATGTCGACGGAAGATTAAATACACAGAAACTTTTAGAAAATGACATACCCATGTAATTCTTGTAGAATTAAAGGAAAGGGATTGTTTTATCCACTAGACAAAAGACAATTAGTTCGCATGAGTAACTAATTCCAACTTAAGTAAGGATCTTATTTTATTGCTAGTAATTGTGAAAATTCGTGTCATTACAATGAAGAAATCTGCAAAGTTAGATCTGGAGTGTTTTCTTCAGGCTCTGTGTTATTGTATGATTAATTGTCAGTTTAATGATCAATTAGATGATGGCTCAGGGCAAAGCGTGTTGTCAATTGCGAGGACAAT
Source organism: Tomocerus minor (assembly GCA_009936455.2). Taxonomy (NCBI): domain Eukaryota; kingdom Metazoa; phylum Arthropoda; class Collembola; order Entomobryomorpha; family Tomoceridae; genus Tomocerus; species Tomocerus minor. Next base: position 18,332 of record JAAAYG020028056.1, on the reverse strand, counting down.
ATTGTCGTAATTTAGCTACAGAGACAGAGATAGCGGGATGAGGTAGGAAATATAACGCTCCACTAATCCCCACTTGACATTTGTATCTCCGGTTGGTTTATTCTGACTTAGCAGTTGCTCTGTGTCCGCGGGCAATTTTCTCTCGACTCACACCAAACTACGCCATGTTTTTCCTGTCAATCGCTGGAAAATAGTGGCACAAAGATCAGATTGTCTACACAAACTGCCGTAAAGGAAAAGCAAACGAGAGGAAGATCTAAGAAAAACTTTGACATGACTTCATTAACTTCCTTTCATTTTCCTATTCTCCTTCGTCCATCCTCCACTCGATTTTCCTCCTTCCACTTCACTACGACTTTAACTCCGCAGTCTGACAGAACTGCTCAATCTACCATGTTGTACTGCGGTTTATTTACTCTAACCGAAAATCCTCCGACTTAAGTAAATGACTACTCTGCCGTGAAATTGGATTTACTGTTGTTATACTGCTATTTACGTATTTTGTCAGGCGTTTGTTCGAACACCACTGCACTACTGTACCAATAATATTACGTTTCAACATAAAAAATAAAAACTGAGTTGTAAGAATTTTAATACGTATAAAATACACAGTAGCTAGTAACAGTAGCTATTATGTTACAAACTAGATTTATTTACCAGTTTATCAAACTCAATTCAAATTCTGTTATATTTTTTGCATAAATCTGAGAAACCTTTGGGTTAAGTTACAATTATGAATATTTTGTAAATTACATTGATGAGATTGATGACTGAGTAGTTTCTTTTTATTATCAAGGTATGAAATATATCATCTCTTTGCAGATACATTTGTAACATGATTGGATTTTTTAATGTATTAACTAAATGATTATCTATTACCAGGTAATTTCAAAATAACAGTTTTTGTAACAGAAAACTGATATTTTGTTGGATACTAGTGGCAAACTGAAATTAGTACCACATTTCGTCGTCGTAAAGTCTAAAGAGATTCAGAGCCTTACAGAGGTACTACAGTTTCAGTAAAATGCAGTATAGGAGGGATTCTACCGAACCGAATTTCTCCGAGTCTTAGTTTTAGCCGCATACATGTACGTTATGTTTAACTTTGCTGGGTTGCTGGAAGTTGGATCTTTTGGCTTCTTTGGTTGTTTGGCTGAAAGGAAGGAACTATGAGGTCTGTGTTAGTGCTGTGTAGCATTCCAAACTAAACTACCTAAGCGGAGAGAGAGAGAGAGAGAGAGAGAGGCAAACTAAAGCACTTCAGCACGAAGCCAATAAATCGACCCAGGAAACTAAAGTTAGTGGAGGAGCAAGGAGCCCAACTCATATATGCTGTCCAAATGCCAAATAGCTTAATAAAATCCTGGAGCGATTCTGCCGAAAGCTCTTGAAACTTTTCCCCTAAAGGTAGACTGCTAAAGTACTGAATTGACATCACATCACATCGTCCTCCCTATCTGTCCCCATTATTATCTCCAGCAGTAGAAAAACTTTCAGACTGTCTTGTTTTCTTAACAATGTGGCTTGGCATCACTTATTGCTGGTTTGACTTCAGTGAATGTTTCTATTAGTTGGATGATTAAATTGGATTGCTGTTACAACTTACGCATATAATATATGCTAGTCACTATATATACTATATTATATACTCTCCCTTTTGTTACACTCATCCTATCCTGTCTGTTATACTTAACTATGTCGACGATCTGGATTGCACAAGAGTCATCTCAATCACCCTTTTAACTTCTCTATTAGTTACATTTTGCATGCCGTGACTGATAACTTGTGATAGCGAATGAAGTTGGGAGAATAAATATGTTAAATATATAGCTACATTTGGCACACAATTTTAGAAAATTATGCCACTTATGCATAGACGAATGCCTCACCTGCCTGCAATACTCAATCTTCTCCCCCACTCCAACTTTAACAGATCAGAAAATTATGCATTGCTTTTGCAGGAGAAGAACTCATTTCATAAAATGATGTTTTCAAGCACTCTAAATGGCCCTTTAGCGAATTCATTTGAGAATTCAAAGAATGCATAAAATACTATCATCAGATTCAAGGACGGGTTAAGTAGTTCATCTTTCAATAGCAAAAGAGCGCATCAACATCAAGTACACGATGGAGTGCTAAGAATAGTAGCTCCGAATACGCCATTCCTCTTAAACTATTTTCATCCCCAACAACAAAAGTTTATCTTCAAATTGTTCAACCTATTTTATTATGCAATAGATCTTATTATACACTGTTTGTACACTTGATAAGTTTACTTTCATTTGTGCACATCATTTTCGTCAGGGACACTCAATCAATTATTATTACCTACATTATTTGACATATGACTTACATAGGTATATTAATTAAGTGTAAATTCTACATCTGAATAAGCGATGAACCTTAAATACGTGTTTACATTACATCATAATTAACTGCGCATTTGATTGTCCGTTATTTAGAATCAGAGTCATTAGGTGCATCATTTATCCACTAGTACAATTTTATTCATGCACACAGAATCAATTAGTAATTCAGCCACCCTAATGTATTACCACCTCAAAAACTTTTTATTTTTCACGAAAATCAAAAGCCCAGTGATGTAATCCGTATGGAATAAAGGAAGTTGAAGGGGAGCACTTGTAAAATGAGTGCCCTGTAAAGTGAAGGGGTTATCTGGAGATAGGAGCCTATAGCTTTCGTTGATATATCCTATATTTCTTATTCCTTTCATCAATATTCAAGTGAAGACTTTTTCATAACTGCACTATTGTGTTTACACTATTTAAAACGATAGTAGTCCAGCCGTTATATGTACTACGTTATGAAAATATAAATTGCTGCATCTGCACCTTTTTTCTGCATACTCAACGCTACCCCTTGGCTTAATATTTTATGTAAATGGAGAAAGTAGAATAGTAAGTAGGTAGTGATTTTGATGGTAGCTAGTAAACATTCAATATTCTGTTGTACTCCTCCTCCTTTAAAACGTCTCATCCTCATGAATTCTCAAGTAGTTAAAATTTATCTCATGTCAATTCAACAGAATTCTCTAGTACCTACACCTAAAACGTCATAAGTATCGATGACTTGGTGAGTTCTATCAGACAGGAATAAAAAAGGACTTCAATCTATGATTACAAGCATAATTTGAACATTAAATGTTGAAAGCATGATAAATTGTTTATCAATGCCTGTCTACTTACTGACTACGACTACATTTCAATCATAAGTGAACGCATTGGGTTATCGAATGTTTATTTAACACAGAAAACTAGTGAGGCATCAATTCAATTACAGACAGTCAATCAAATCAAGAAACTTCACTTATCATCAAATGGTTAAACTGCACAATAAAAAAAAGGAAATATTTATTGCTCACAGCCATAAATATTAAAATTCAGAGTAGATAAGGCATTGTTAAACAATATCTCTGTGTTTATTATACTTTAAATGGTAGTGGAACAGAAAAAGGAAGCAATTCAATGATTGGTTTTTAGTACCTACCTACGCAGTAGAGTCATACTTATTTTTTGTTAGTGCTGACAAATAATATAAAATTATAGGGATTTGTGTATATATCTTTATATTTAGAATGCTAGTGTGCACACATACAGGTATCTTGTCAATATCTATTAGAAGTTTATAAGAAGAGATGGAAATTGAATTGTAGTCGAGGCAAACCAAAGCAAACGTTAAGAAATGAAGGGAGGGAAGGCATGGGTTGGCAAGCCCATCCAATTTCAATTTAATTCAATTTGAAGAAGAGTCAACTCGATCGAACTCAATTTCTCTTTCATAACATTTATAGGTGGAAGACCAACAATTGAGAAGGTTATTTCTTATTTTCCTATTTGGAAAGAGGCAGTAGAGCAATGAAATGCATGGAAAGGCAATGTAAACTTAGTCTTGGAATACAAAGAGTTCTTTAAATATCCATGCTATTGCATTACTGCTCTGTTCGCATTGTGTGTTCAGTTCACTACCTGTAAGATCTTTCCCACATTAGGAAACACTCGAGATCACAAAGCTATTTCACTTCACTTCACATCATCACCAAACTTAAAATATTTAAATGCAAATTCTTGGTGAGTGTGAGGAGGACATAAACTCCTGCCAACTACAAGACGTGAACTCATTCATTCTATTGTTACTCTCTGAATTAGGCTTCCCTATACATTTTTATGCAATATTCTCAATTCCCACTGCTAACAGACACGAAACACTCTAAACAGAGTCGAAACATATAATTATATCACTAACTTTAGCTTCCTAACCTCGTAAGTTGGGAAAATATTGTTTAATATTATTTATAAAGTGGAAAATTGATGAAAGGCGATTGCTGTGAGGAGATTTTTTGCATTTTATTCGATTCAGTCTTATCACATATGCGTGATGTGAAGATGTGATGTCCTATTGTCATCCAATAAAATATTGAACTACAGTTCACAGCTAAATGAGTAACTTTATGCTATAATAATAAATCCTAGATAATATATATAGCAAGGTAAACACATAGCTCCTTTCCTTTTAATATATTAACACACATATCAAAGTTCTATTAAAGAGTTCCCAAGCTTTTCACATGACATGGGGTCTTTTTGTTTGCCGACGTACGTCCCAATAAAGCCCCATGCAACCACAAGGAGACCAGCACCACACCAGTTAGGCCAGACTATATTTATGCACACATCACATCATCACATATATATCCATCCCCGTCATCAGTCACGACTCTGCGAAAGAGTCTCAATCTCCAAATTCTCAACTCACTCACTAAACAGGAGTCTCAACACATAGGGAAGATATGACATCATTTGACAGCTCTAACTACAACATCTATATCTTATGCATACATTGAATCTATGTATTCACATCAAACCAGTCACTCAGACTTTAATTCCAACTTTCAGTAGTGGTGGCATATTAAGGATGATGATGTGCTGTGATGGCGAGCGAGGATCACTTCACTTTATGCAATAATTCATGCTGAGTGATAATTAGATGATTCTAGCAAACTCCTGTATTTGCCCTTTGCCTTCCTTGCCTAACGAAACGTTTCCCAGTCACCCCTAGTACTCTACTCTTACTCTCTTCTACTGCATTCCAACCCCTCTTCTAGTTGGCCTCGTTAATTTTCACGTATTATTAGAAATCAAGGGATAAAGTTTGATAACTTTACTTATTAGTTTACTTCCCTCCTAACAAATATGTCACTCAATATACTGAACAGATACGAAAAACTGCACATCCATAAAATGTGCTACTAAACGCACGTGCATCTATATGAATTGTTTATGAACAGTTATGAATTTACAACACATTTTGTGCAATCTATGAAAAGTTTGAAAAGAACTAAATTATCTAATTGCATTATGCATTAGATAGACAAATATAATTAAAATTTTGATTCTACGCTACAATATTTAGATTGAAAAAGAAAAAAGTTGATGTTTTAGTATTTTTAAGAAACATAAAGCTACTTTAAATATCAATTGCAGAAGTGATGAGCTATACAACAGTCAGATTCTAAACTAAACGAGAATTCCATTAGGGAAAGTCTTGCTACTTAAGCATTGCATATATGACGATACTAAAGGAGACACTTTTATCAAAGTGGAATGTCTTTTTCATAACGTTGCTCTGCTACATATAGCAAAGAAAAATGAATTTATCCTTGCAGGATCTTAACAATAATAATATATGATGGCATTATTTGGTTAGCTACTGCAGGATTCAGGGAAGACAGTATTCTAAATTCTGAATAAAATAATGCGTCGTAGACATAGAGGATGATGTGAGGAAGAAGAACATGTTCCCTACATGAACATGAAGAGACATAAGAGAGAGAGAGAGAGAGAACAAGAATACATCTTCCTTTTCCATCGAAAATAAGGGCCACATTTCCACTGAGTGACACATCCAATCCAACATCACGTCAGAGCAGGCAGTTCAGTTTTGTAAGCTTTATTCTGTTCTGTTGTGTCTGTTTCTCGGGATTTCATCGTTCATTCCTATCCAACAAGCACCACGCCAACTCAAGAGTACTTCAGTCCGAAATTCATACAAAGAGATATCAAGGACCAGGGACCAGAACCAGCAGACCCGACTCTCTTCTCTCTCTCTCTGCTTTTCCATATCACACAGAATATTGCTTCCTTCATTTCTTCAATCATATTATTTGCTCCTCCACGGATATATCTATAAATTCACTTACTACACAAACAGCGCTGTGTCAGCGTATAATAATACCTCCTGCTTAACTTAATGTAATAAAATATATAAGTATAGAACACAAAATGCCGTGCACATTGCAAGATTTCCTTTTACTCCGTTTTATGAGTTTACACAGTCCAAATAGAGCAAAACTCTAAACATATCCACCCATATCTATACACTCAAGCTGCGCACATTTCATATCAACTTTTACACTGCCAAATATCTCACTCTAATGTAATCTCCTATATTAATAAAACTACGGACGAATCAAGCAAAGGTAGAATACTAGAATCATAATAACCTACTGTTAGCGAACCTTTCTGTTCTTCAACTTTGCTACTTCAAATTGCATTGTAAGCATTGTTGCTATATGCCATGAGATACTTCAAATTCTGCCAGCTTTCCTTCTTTTCATTTTGTTTTCAATTCCATGCTAATGTTTTTCTATTATATTTGCCGATGCACCAACCATACATTTTATTCTTCATTAAGTATCCTATCAAATCAGTTCCCTCTCCTCAACCCTACGTGGGGTGCTACTTATATGGAATAAATTTTCAAAAATAGGAATTATTCTTTCATAGTCAGAGAAAGGCAACAACTATTGATGCTTCTAAATAAACATTCTAAAAATAAAACTTGAAAAAAGAAACTATTGAGTTTTACAAATCTAAGAAATAAACCAACTTTCAACATGCATGCATATGCATATGGAATAAAAATCCTTGCCATTCTGCTACATAATTTTTATTAATAATACGCTTAATTATTAAAAAGATTGGATTTATTACGTATATACAATTTTACACACTTTAAGCCATATAACTTACAGTATACAACATTTTTTAAATTATACGATGCAGCCAAAGCATATCTTGCAGGTCAAAACATAAGGCATGAGCAAATGATGTAAATTTTCGCATAATATAACTAAACAATAAAATACGATTAAATTAAAACCACTGATTTAACCAAAAAGTCATAATATAGTCATAGTCATTACAAATTCATCAATATGTTTATTACATAAGTATTTGGACGATTCACCCCATATACATCTAGCGAAAAAGCTAATGAAAATAGTAAATACCTACCACCAACTAGTCTAATAGCTATAGAAAAGTCTACTGTTGAACACGTAAAATTCACGTCTGTAAGTTTACTGCAAAGTTAAGAAATACAAAAGGAAGAAATACGGATGTTTTTGAGATGTTCTGTTTTATTGAGACATTATCCCGATACAAAAATTTGAAATACTAATGTACTTGAAGGATTGGTGACACAAAGTGATGTCATTATTGGTCTCATGCACTTAACAGCTTTTACTGCTGATAAAAATTTAATATTGTCATGTAGCAATAAAAATGTCTACAAAACGAATCTGTAATGTAAGCAGGGAGATATATACGATAATAATAATGTAGGAACAACGCTGAGAGCGTATAGCATCAAGCATCGTTCTACACACTCCTTTCAATATTTTTTATGTACATCTGGCAGGATCCTTCCTTTATTTCCTCAACTTCCCTGCCTCTTGTCAAGTAGTTGACTAACGCCTGCTGTTGTAACCGTTGCCTGAGCCGGTTGTAGTGGTGTAGCCCGATGTGTAATAACCTTCCTGACGCCGCCTTCCATCTCGCTCATTATTTTGTGGCTCCCGATCAGATCGATCCCTATACTGTTGAGAGGAAGAGCTAGCAGAATAAGCCCCACCGCTTTCAGAGCTCCCGTGCGAGCGTCCTTGTTGAGGTTGATATGACGAACTGCTACTTGCACCTACGGTCGAATATCCATACTGCTGCTGCTGCTGCTGTTGATGAGAATATCTACAAAACACAAATCATTGCTATAAAATATCAATAATATAAAATCAATTCAATAACCTACAATCTAATTACATTTACTCTATACCTAAATATGTATATCGAATACTATCCAAATACAAAACACTCTAGTGTGCATAATAAATCTAAATTTCATGAAAAAGGAATGGAATAATTGAATAACTTAAATTAACCTGCTACTAAAACTAAATATGTAGATTTTAGGCAACTAATTTAAACAGCGGGTGCCGGGTGTGATGATGATGACACTATCAAGTAGAGAGAGAGAGGGTCTAAAACCAAATGTAAATTGGCCAACGGATTTAAATAGCACTATGAGAGCAAAGCCAAAACTTAACATGTCACTGAAGCGTAACCCACGTCAAAGCGCAACATGGAAACTCTATTGTCAATCGGCAAACAGTAATAATCAGAGTGAATTCTTGGATTCTAATTTCCTCTCGCGAACCATTTACCGAGAATCCATCCTTCTACTAAGTAGCTTTCCTTCTCTCACTTTTCAATATAGCAAGAATGGAATTACAATAAGCCGGTCCTATATTGTGCCGCAGATTCAGCTCTACCTACCTACATGATAAAACTCTTCTATTCAAACCACTTTATTTGCCAAACGGCTCAGTCTACACTGCGTTTATGAAGCTTTGCCACCTACCCATTCCGAAAGATTACAATTCACTGCCTACGCTTCCCTTGAATATCCAGTCAGCTTTTCCTCGAAGAAGGAAAGGCTAAAAGAGAATGAGCAATGCTCGCTCAAGCGGATTGATACTCCGACTATCTACTGTCGAATTCCTTATATTATACAGTTTTGGTCTCCCTAACTCAACTACAGACAAAAGTCAAATAATTATTGGATCCTATTCTTTTTTCCCATTAAGTGTATCCTATTTAAATTGTCTGGTAGAAAGCATGGCGAGTATTTTAATGCAATAATACCCCGCAATTTTGATAAAGTCTACTAAAGCTGAGAAATCAAACCGTAGAATTAAAATTAAGTCAGCAAAATTACCCTCGTCCATGATGACCATAAGAACTCTGATAGCCGCCCCTGTTATACTGACTTTGATAGCCGCCACCGCCGCCACCGTACTGACCTCCTCCTCCGCGATTTCCACCATTATATCGGTTGTTGTATCCACCACCTGAAATCGACACAAAATATATTTGTATTAATTCTCCTCATTGATTTGCAATATCGTGTGAAGTACAAACACAGGCCATTCTTAACCGTTCTTAATATAATAGAAACTGAACTTAAAAAAATAACATAATTATACTCAGTAATGAACCAATTAAATGGAGAAAACAGAAAGAACACTATTTGTCAATGTTTTTAAATGTATTATTGACAATATTATGTGTATTGTACATTCCCTATGGCCAGCTAAGCTTTATACACACATTTACTACCTAAAATACTTAAAAGCATATTTTCTCCTTCCTATTTTTATTATAGACGGAATTTAAAATTCAACTTACGTAGGTAGTTTAAGATCTATAAGAAAATATTTAGAAGTAGAGAACTGAACCAAAATTCTTCTGGCCTAGGCTGTCTACACTGTGCACTTAATGCTATAGGTATGAAATACAAAGCAAACATGAATCTTTAACTCAGATTCCCGTACAAACAAGTGGTACATTAACATTACATAACACACTTACTTCGGATTCTGTTACATGATGTGTCACTAGTATTGTGTAGTTTTGATTATGAGTTAGGTACTTGATGTGAGTTGAGGACAGTTTAAGAGACTTTAAAGTGCTCGGTCCGTAGTTTCTAATGTCTCTACGTTGCAATACAATCTTTGAGAACCCTTTCCACTTCTATCCGTACCACTTACAAAGTATTATTATTGCAAGTCTCAAGCGTAAAGATTTTATGCTACACAATCGAAACACAAGCATTGAAACGATAACACGCAATGCCCACAAATCTTTGTAATGGATTCCCCAGCAGTCAGTGACATGCTACCGGCAACTGCTTTACTCCCACTATATACAGATAATAATAAATACTATTTCTAAATTACCGACTTTGCAACAAAGGCACCAATGAATACTTAAATAAAATATGATTGATAATGATTAACCAATTTAGTTCCCACCGAAATTTTTTGCGTTTCAAATAAATTGAAATTAATAAGATAGTAAATAATGTATATATAAATAGTATATATATACAATGATAGTAGACCCTCCCCCTCCCCTCCCCCTTACAATATATACGCTATTTACAACAATAATATAATATACCACCATGACCATGTAGGATCATTGTTGAGTCAAAAGTTTCGAAAAATATGCACATTGCAACCCAAATTTATATCTTACAAGCAAATGTCTTGAATAAATATGTAACAAAAGAGGATCAGAAGAGAGGCTATCGTACATCGTTCACCACAATGCGTACACGTTCAAGTGCTAAGTAAGCTAAGTGTATGGCTAAGCACCGTTATCGAACTAGCCTATATATCACAGATTTTAGTGAATTGTATTTGTAAATAATTTATATCCTCGTAGAATCCAGTATTTTGTCTGTTTATCTAATGATCCGCATATTTACAACAGTATATTACCTAAAGTATACATACTCGTACATCATACACCACCCACACGTAACTATGTAATGGAAACACAGTAGTAGCAAGCATTGGGCATTTACAGAATAACTCTTTTACTGTTAGTTGTCCGATCGCACCAAAAACCCAAAATAGAAACGGTATCGGGACAAGTGGTAAATGGATAATAAGTATAGTTTTCATAATATCAGTCATTCATAGCTCTGAAGGCGAAGGCAGAGTGATATCTGATTGTATGCGAGATCACGCGTTTAAAGACTAGCTCTAATCGGGGATAATCTCACTTGAAATGGACGATGAAAACTCGACAGTTGTTGCCTTCCATTAAAGGAACAGAAGGATTATGATCCATTCTACCAGACAACCAACTCACTCACAGTCAGTCAGACCACTCCAAAACTCCTCTTCAACTCACAAAACAATCAACTCCTATCCATTATGCTCTACCAAGACGAAATCCATAGTTTCTCTAAAACCCTCTATAATGCCTATTAAATGCATCCAAAAATCTATACCAGCCAATACAACACCACCAGATTAGCAGTAGTAGCAGCACCAAAATGACAACAAGATACAAAAATATCCCCCCATATTACATACGTGAACATAAATATTTAATTAAATGTCATTTATTGCAATTGTACACTGCACTGCACATGTTATCTAGATTTTACGCTAGGTAGTATATCAACTGTATTAAGACAATTAAATTAAACCGTGCACAACAGGAAAAAAAGTTCCGGATTGCACTAAATTACAAATGCATGGGAAGATAAAAAAGATAAACGATAATCTCATATCAAGGCTTGTCTGTCTATAATTTAAACGATGTATTTTTACATTAGCATTGTGTATTCTTAGATGTTACAGTCTTCGGGTCATTTTTATATTTTTATGGAAGTTAAAGAATATACATGTTTTCAAAATCAAGAAAGAAAAGACAGGTAAAAGCTAGATACTTGATGCAGTTACCTTACCTATAATATATATCTATTTAGTTTCCATATCTTTCATATTGTACCCAAAAAGAAGAATGGGGTTGTCACAATATTCAGCAGTTCAGCATGTGCGTTGTTTCAAGAGAAAGAGGGTGGGTCAAAACGTAACATTGCGTTACCGTAGAGCATTCAAAACTTTTATGTACTATAATGTTGTTATTGCTACTGTCACAACAAATTACCAAATGAAGATGTTATATAATGTGCTAAGATAAGCAAACTACAATCTTTAAGTAGAATAATAGAAAAGAGTCGCTGAGCAGAACAAATTACTCGACAACCTAACTCATTGAAAATTGGTCAAAACTCAATGAGAATTAACCCATCAGAAGTTTTCAAATATAATACAAATGGCCAATGCAAGCAATAAGGGAAGATATTTACAATAAATTACTAAATACCTGGTGATCCTTCAACCAGTTTTGCCTAAAAGCCCTTCTTCGATACAAAAAGAAAATAGAATAAACAAAAAATATAGCATACAATAGCATATTGTGTGGCAAAAAGGTGCTCAAATCCTATAAGACCCTTCTGTCAGGGCATCATCACACTCGCCTTCACTTTCCATCACAACTCTTCAGTAGGACCTCTTGATTCATTCTTAAATACAAAATGAATGATGCGTACATGACTAAACGGAGGTGTGTCTAAATAGTAGTGTGTCTACTATATTCACAGATTAGACTCTAACATTGACCATTGCCTATTTCAGAGTGAGCATACAATGTACGCTACATTGGTTCGGAAGAATACGAGAGGAGAAATGTTTGTACACATTGCCTTACCCATTTACTCTAATCACCTAGAATTCTAAGGAGCATTTATCCACCACTATTATGTAACCTTTTAAGGCATTTCTTAAAACTTTTTTGTTAGTAAAGATAAGAGACTCAGAAATTCAAGGAAGATCCAATAAGATGAATCAAGTCTAGAATAATACTGACGTTTTTTTTGTGACTGTGAATGTAATTTCCATTTATCTGTTCAGTTGGATTCTGATAGATAAATTAATTTTGGTGCGAGAAACTCATGCGGAAATATTAGTTGTGTTAAGAAAGGAAGGAGGAAAGATGTTATTATTTCTTCGGGACTAACTACAATTTATATCTACTTTTCTTATAATATGATGTTATAAAATGCATAAGAACATATACTATTGAAGACACCATATTTAGATAATAGGTTGACAGAAAATGTTGAGCAGGTAATTGAGATTAGCTGAAAACTTAAAACTACTTATTAAAGAAAAATGTTATGATTTCGTAAATAGACTTAGAAATACAACAGAATGTGTCAGCAATGATACTATGTAAGAATTTGGTAATTTATACATTACCACCACGACGAACAATCAGCACTAATTAAAAGATCAAACTTTTCAAAATAATTTTTACCTCTGGAATTTTGGTATCCACGTCCACGTTGATTAACATCGTAAGGTCTTGATCTGTGATCGCCTCTGTGGTCATTACGATGAACGTAAGAATTATTCGGTGGAGCCATATTACTGTATTGGCCTCTTCCAGCGGCACCTCGATTAGAATTTCGGTCGTATCCCTCGTGGGCAAGCATACGGTGACCTGAGGAATCCAACGATGCTCTTTGCTTCGAATGCGCCATTCCTACCATGGGTCTCCAATTCCGATTTTGCTCGTCTGTGAGGTCACCTGGCTTTAAGACCTTTGGTGGATCACTGTATTCCCGAGAGAAAAGTTACAAAAGTTACTAAATATACATCTAATAAAATGTGATTGACAATCAATTATGTCTTACACTGCGTTTGGAAGTCGAACAGCCGGGAAAACATGATCGTCATCATACTTGGGATCTCGAAATCGTACTCTGCAAAAAATGGCCATCATCAAACATTTAAACGTTAAAAATTAAAATTTATAACTTTCAGACTCCTACAACAACACACTACACAATTCTTAATAAAATACTTACGTGGCGACTTGATTTTCCATTACGTCTAACTGTCCAGTTATAGGTGAAGGCAAAATTCTGGAAAAATGACCAACGTCAATTTTTAGTAACAGAAATTAATTTTTCAATTCGGTGTTAAAGGGTACGGTAACCTACTCATTTAATTCGACCGTATCTCCAGACACGAGAACTTTTCCTGCAACTCCTTCAAAGTTCTTTGGGTCTAAATCCACCTCCTCATCTTTAGAGAATGAATTTTCGTATAGACCCTGGAGGAAATCAAATCCAGGGTGTAGTTTCCTTACATAAAGCCTATCGTCTCCGCGAACATTTCTTCTTCCTAGTAAATTTCAAATAGCATTGACAAATAATACTTTTCTGCTGTATCGTAGAATTACTTAATGAATCAGACATGGTCATATCATATCCAGCAATACTGATAATACTAATGAAATCAATTAAAAGTATTAAAACTATCTCTAGAAAATAACGCAGTGAATAAGAAATTTGTAGAAAACCCAACAATAAACCAATAATATTCTTACTTTCTTCGTCAGTCAATTGATCGTAATAAGGAGCCAAGACTTGTTTCAGTCTCACCTCATCAACAAATGGAAGCAAAGCAACACCTTGCCAAGCAAACTTTTTCCCATTCAAATCAATCTGGAAATCCTCTGGGTAGAAATCGATTATAGGTGATTCCTTTTAAAATAGTTCGAAGCAATTAAATAAAATTCCCAGAAATCTATTCAATAGGCATATACCCAGTCCAGTTGAATAATCTTACCGGGTCTAACATCAATTGGCCCCATGGAGCTGGAACGTGCGATCTACTTGCCGCAGGGAAAACTCCCATGAGTTGTTCCAATGGCGAAAACTGGAAAAAAAACGTAATATTATTTTTATACTTATTGGACTTACAGAAATTGGAATTCTTTTAAAGTAATTTAAGTAGTCCTTTTACCGGTTTAGTTGTTTTAGGAAATTCCGACGACATGTCTCCAATATTAATGAAGTCTGATGCGAATGGAGCATAATGGTAAGGGAAATACCATTCCCAAGACGCACATCCCTAAGAAAAGCATTTAAATTTAGTACCTGCCTCCAAATATTGCCTGAAAACCAAGCATAAATGAGAATAATAAAAAAATCCTACCTGATAGTAGTAACGGAGCACCCAGCACAATCCGCGGACATATTGAGTAGCAACTTCCTGTCTAAATTCGTAGTTATCTAGTTGAACATCAAACTTAGATTCATAGTAGCGATCTTTAAATCCTGCTTCCCACAAACGAACTTCGTCATTTGGTTCCTCTTCATCATCAGAATCAAACTTTCGCTTTTCACTTACAGCAGGGCTCTGTCCAGGAGTGCTCCCCTGACTTGAATCGCTATCATTATTTAACTTAGACGGGGACTGAAAGAATACATTATAAGATACAAAATCGCTTTAATGTTATTTACTGTGTACAGTGCCGAGAATTTAATTAGCCAAGATAGGCGTCACAAAATAAACTAAGTATATAAAAATATTACCTCGTATAGCATGGATTTTAATGCTGCAGCAGCATCATGATTGGAGCGAACTAGACTTCCATCCGTAGCTGTGTGCATCCCCATTCTTCTCATATTAATACTCTCTTGCCGAGCATTGTGAACTGGCGAGGGATTATTTCCAATTGCAGTTGGAGCAAATTGGCCATGAGTCATATAGGCTGGACGATTGTAGCAATTGGAATCGGCTTCCATTTCCAACTTCTTCCTTTTCTTTTGTGCCTTCATTCTTGACTTAAAGCGTAATTCATTTTGCTGACGATTCTTGAAAATTTCATCTTCGACTTCACCCAAATCGGACATGATTAGTTGAACACGAGTAAGATCAGGTACTCCACTGTCAGTTAACCAGCCTCCAGTTTTGTAAACGGTATTTTTGTACAATTTCACCAGTCTGTCGATCGCATTTTCTCTTATTTCCAAAGATGGTAGATGAGGCAAGAAATCATTACCCACAAAGAAACACATAAAAACCCAATCATCAATGGCACGATCTAAATCAAAGGGAAAAGGGAGATTCGGCATCGTTAGCTCCTTTTCTAGATATTCCCGTAGA
Organism: Tomocerus minor; assembly: GCA_009936455.2. NCBI lineage: Eukaryota > Metazoa > Arthropoda > Collembola > Entomobryomorpha > Tomoceridae > Tomocerus > Tomocerus minor. Next base: position 2,656 of record JAAAYG020028056.1, on the reverse strand, counting down.
ACGTTTATTCTCACGAAAATAAATTCGACTTCGGAGGCAAAAGGAGCGGCTATTTCATCATGTTCCCCGCAAACTTCTTTCTCAAGTCCCAAACAATCCTTCATTTCGTGTCCGAGTTGTCCACACATGTCACAAGGTCTTGGCTTGTTTGGTTTAAATTCTTCTCTAATTATCGTAAAATTAGGTTCATGAGTTGCAAGACCCAACATAATTAAATCCGCATCAGCTCCACATAAAACATGTGACGTGTTTGGATCATGTTCAGGTTGTGCTCTTTGGCGTCGAATGTAGTCCATTATTTTATGCTCCCCTTCCCCAGGAACATTAGCATCCGACAGAATAACTTTGATTCCCTTCCATCCAGGATCGTTGTTTAGTCGTTCGTGGATATAATAGTGAAGACATTTTGACAGTCGATCCATAAATGGTGTTCCCTACGTCAACAAATTAATAGAATTAGTCTTCAAAACGTCGAATGAATTTAGACTGCACTAGACCAATTACTCATTTTGATCTACTAAACTGACTTACCGGAGTAATGCAATTACTGTCGAAATGGCTATCCTTTGGCTTAGCAGGAGGGAGTGAACAACCTTTGGTAATCAGCTCCTCTCGAATGCGCTCCATTTCTTTTATTTTTTCTACAACTTCTTTGGAAGCTCTAAAACGCCTAGATCTTTGTTGATTCATTTTCGCACGAGGAGCCTAAGCATTTTGTTGATTTTGTAGTTTTATTCAATGACAATGACCAGCAAAAAAAATATGAAAATATTCTTCGTTGTTACTATTTAGTGACAGTAAAAACTTACAACTCCATCAATAGCCATGTAGAGTAGCTTTCTGGGGCGAACAATACGGAAAAGGCGGTCAATGCATTCAAAAATTGCAACCATCATTTCATCCTCATTTTTTGGAGCAGGTCTACAAAACATAAAAAATTGCGTGAAGTTTTTCCAGTACCTACATTCTCTGTTACCAAAAAATATTTTTATAATTACTTATCCTCCGGATGAGTACATGGATGTATAATGCCATTCATATCCAAGTATAAGTTGTCGAACTCCACTCCGTTAGGATTAGGCTCCCAAGTGGTAACAGGAACCTCGACTCCATCAACCGTTTTGGGCTAATACACAATAATTCATAAGACTCTCATCTTGACATGAGGTAATCCTGCCTTTCAGGGTATTATGTGTAATAAATAAATATTTTCAAACTAAATTAATGCATAAATCGATGCAAATTACCTTTTCTTCAATACAATGAACGATGACAGAAGGATACTTCTTGGTCAACCATCTAAAAAATGCTGGAACTCCCATTGCGACTTTCTAGTCGAATGAAGACGTATTTGTTGCAACAATTAATTGAAAACCACGAATTCGCCAATTGAACAATTCTCGAGTTGGGGTGATATTTGAGAGATATTATTTTCGTGTATTTTAATTTTAACTGCGCAGATTACAGATCAGATTGATCGCTTTATGTATTTGGTAACGACGGGGAGCAGTCTTTAATCATGTCCCGATGTCCGACTCAATTATTTCCGATTCAAAGACGGATTCAATTACTTCCGATTTGTAGTCCCACTTAATTATTTCGTTATTCGGATTCTTGCGGAACAAAAACTGGTGTACATTCCCTGAAAATAATCGCAAATTTTAATATCATTATTAGCTTCTTCGGTTATGCTATTATTGTCGATTAAGACGTGTCCTACACCAGAGAGAGAGGGAGAGAGAGATAACATTAATTTACCATCAGTCGAATCCGTAAATATTCTTTTAAAAAACTAAATAAGAAATCTATAAGTTAGTACTCCAATGAGCTGCGTGTACGCAAACATTGCTTTAATTTTCCACATTTTATAAAAATTACAGAGCTCAGTGAAGATTCAAACGTTGCCTACTACCAAAACATACTTTTTAGTCACATTTGTCGAATATGGTCTCCCGAATACTCCCCGATGTACGAATTTGACAGTTGGTGTATATTTCAACAATTTGGAATAATTTTACAATTTGATTCTTGAGCGAGGATTTACAGGGAGCTGCAGCCAATAGCAACAACTCAGAAAAGAGCAAGGAGCATGGATTGCTGTTTTTTTTTCTTTTTCTTTTGGGTTTCCCTTCCCTGGTTTTTTCCCCCCGTCCTGGCATAAGGAAGGCTCAGTAGGCACTTTCCAAACAAAAACCACGAATGTTTATAAGGGACGTTTTTGATTTCAAATGCCCAGTGCTATCTATTCTGCATGCATGATAAATGATTGTGCATGTGCATTTGAGTGAGGGAAGAGTAATTTGAAGCTAGATGCAAATGCGAATTAATTAGTTTAAATGGGTAAACGCTGCATAATTTGTAAAGCTCGATCACAGGGAGATGTGATAGTACACGAATTAATATAATATCTTCGATGAAGTCAACTGAGAAGAAGAACCGCAATCCATCAATGGAAAGTGAAATGGAAGAAAATATTGTGATGAATTGAAGGGGAGGAGAATGAATTATTAGCCGATTTCATGTTTTTACTAAAATTAGTGGAAAACCTTTACCTGCGCAGGAAAAAAGACTAGCCACAAGTATTTGTAAAAATTGTGGAGTTTAGCGCCCTTGGGAACTTCCCCCAAGGCCTAGCCTCCCCCCATTTTTGCCGTAG
>JAAAYG020028034.1:0-16316 GCA_009936455.2 Tomocerus minor | reverse complement strand
CGGTGCTTTGAATAGAAAATAACTCACTAATTTAGCGATTTTAAGCGCATATTATAGTGAATATTTCAGCGATTTTTGGCGCATATTTAAATACATATTTCGAGATTTTAGGAAAATACATATCCGCTCCTTGATAATAATGAAGGGGAAAATGCGGAATGATTGCTCATGTAAATATTAAAAATGTTATTATTACAATTACAGAAATGATTCATGATAAAATCTTAGTTCACGCACTATTATATCAACAGGGTTGATAATGTTTTCGGGAAGAGTAATGAAATTATATGATTTTCGTTCCCAGCCTCGTAAATCACATAGCTAACGAAACTAAAATGATAAACAAAAGGGACGTAGCGTGGTGGGTGAGCAGTTTTGATACGGATCAATGAAACTGAACAGCAACACTCAAAATGACTGAGTCCGCTCGGTTAACCTGCATTATAAAATTTACCAATGCCAGTACATGATAACGTAATATATTTCCTCAGTTTATTTTCGTTGAGCATGGCATTGGGAGTCAAGTGCATCGGATGCGGCATGATGGCACGATGTTCATGGAGTGCAGTGCATTGAAAGGAAAAGGAGAGAGAGAGAGAGAGAGGAGAGCAAGAGGCAAACGTTAGTGAATTGTGCGTGGAGCCAAGCCGAGCCCATCCCACCAAATTATAAATTGCTTTCTAATGCACTTACATACTTTAGTAGGAGAATGCTAAGTGAATTATTGCTTTCGTTATTCCTACAACTATCATCCTCCTCTCTTCCTTATAAACAATAGTGAAGATACATAATATTTTAAATTTTACCTACACAGAGTACTGTGAAAATTATTTACATAGCAAATACCAGTGCAATAACTTATTTCTTTCCGACTACACTCTTACGTACACTTTATTTACATTCCCTTAATGCACACTAATATTATTTTTGCTTTAATTTTTTTGTTTACACACACACATGATAATTTCTAAGCAAATACAAGTATGAGATGCTTTACAACCATTACACAAAAACACTACTGGTTGGTTTATGACCTGTGGTCAATTTCCAACCCTTTTATGTACAAGTTGTTTACAAACATATTATAGCTATACATAACATAGCTGTGCATATCTAAGCACATATATTATTTGCATATACCAGGAATGGAATAAACTTTATGAGCTAATTAATTTTCCTCGATTTTCTACATTGTTTTCAGATTTTCTTGTTTTTCCCAAGTTTTCCTAAATTCTTCCTAGATTTTCTAACTTTCACATAAGTTTTTTTTTGCTTTCTAAAAAATGTTTCATATTATTTTTAAATTTTTCATTATTTGCACAACAACTAATTCTGTATATTTTCGTAGTACTGGGAAAAGCCTAGGATTTTCTTAAGCCTAAGCTGTGCCCCCAGATAGGTATTTTATTCCACCTCTGACGCATAGGAAGATTTGATCTGAAAATAAACAGTGAGATTGGATTGAATTAAATTTCCATGTACGGCCTAAAGACAAAAAGATGTTCAGGCAGGTTTAGTTGAGAGTTCTGTTCCGTTGCAGCGGTCATCATCAGGCAGAATGACTATAGGCCATTCTGTTTACTCTTCTCCTTTGTTAAATGAATAGGCTGGCCTACTGTGGAGTCCTCACTGTGTGTTAGCTATTATTAGACGAACCATGACGAAATTAGCAAAACAAAAGAGACGAAGCAGAGCAGACCAGCCTAAGCAAACAGAGCAAGAGACTGTGACAATGAACCAAGAGTTCTTCTCTCTTTCTCTCTCCATCCATTATTCTCTTTCCTATCCCATTCTTCCTCTCTCAACAGAGATATCTATATAGGGAACTAATGCACACACGCACACAGTTAACCAACTCGACGACGGAGGACGAGGAGCAACCCGAAACAGTCAACTCACACTCTACACAAATCTAACCAAGACGACTCCTGTCTATGAGCATACAGAGATAAATTAGGGAACCCTCACTTAATTTCATCATTTCCACTTTCCATTTCCCACACAAATCAACCTACGACTACTTTCTGTTACTTATCTGTAAACAATGTGCGTACACTCAGCACACACACATACACCACACTATCCATTCACTACATTTATACACACACGTCCCTAGAGTGTCAATCTCGACATATATAACATTTATTCTTTGTAAACAGAACCGTATCAATAACACTAAGCACATTAAATAGTAGTTGAATTATTATATTATCACAAATTAAATCTTTGCTCACTCTCACTCTCCCTGAGCATTCTGCTCTTCAAAATGCATCCAAACTTTTTTGATTACGTTTTTTCTTTGGCACTAAACAATACTATTAATATTGCATATACCAAAATAAAAACATTTTTAATATATCTTCATTTTATATCCAACTAAACATTGCACAGGAATTTCGATTAAACATTTTCATTTAACAGAGTAGGTTGGTTCGGTGTATTTTCGTGTGTCAGGATCAGTTTCAACCCAAACAAAATACGTACACAATTAAAACACATCCCAAAAAGTGCCCAATTCCTTAACCACTGTCAAAAGAAATCCTCACATTCTTATATTCCAATATTTTATTACGAAGAAAGGATGATTTGATATGACGTGAGTGATTTATGGCGTGATATGTGAAAAAAGGATTAAACTCCAGCATATTAAATCAGAATGCTTCTTTTATTATATTATAATACTCCTTGTTATATTCCTTCCATATTTTCGAGCTGAAAACTTTGTGGTGCTTGATGAAAAATGGAAGGAATCTGCCAGAGTAAATTACATTAGTCCTTCATTATTGTGTGTATTCAGATGGATGTAGCATTTATTTTTAAATGGAAGGTGCTTGCTAGTATTTAAGTGCATTTCTGAACGTTGTCTAGTCGCAAACGTAATGCAATGTAATATTACAACAAATGAATATACAAAGATAGATGTGTGTTGGTGTTGGTTGGTTGGGGTAGTAAGAAAGGAAGTAGGTAGTAGTAGTAGATAGGCACACATGAAAGTGAAAGAGAGTGAGTGGGGACGTGTGTCAAGCGATTGATCCCGAGAATAAATCCTTCTTTTGTGCACTAATGGGCAAGCTTTTAGTCTCCGCTTAGTATAAGACTCTTACGCACTTAACGCTAACGCAACGTTACCTAACACAAAATCCTCATTCATTTTTCCTAACATTTTCCTCTCTACCTTACCGACTACCTACTACTGTTGTATCTCTCTACTAGCCACTTTATAGCACCACTACTATTATGTAAAGATACGGTTATTATTACCATTCACAGAAAGAGAGAGCGAGAGAGAGAGAGAGAGAGAGCAACAGAAATGCTTTCCCTAAGTAACAATATGCACAGAGCACTATAATGTAAATAGAACTGTATAACAGCATTAGTAGTAAACCCAATTCAAATGTAACTCCATTGAATCCAACCAAACAAAACGGAATCAAACCCAAACCAGTTTTCATTTTCTATTGCTCCCTTCCCTCCGCAATCCCCGCAACTAACTGGGAGACTATCCAGTCATTTTTACTTTTGATTCCTCTCTCGCTCTCTTTTGAATAAGAGAAACAGATTAGCAATCTATGCACTCATCACAATTCTCTTCCAGCTCAATTGTCCAAAATACTCTACTCGGCTCAATCAGAATAATTCTCTGAAGAGCTATATCATCTGAAACTATGAGCTTAATTAACACACCTGATCCACAATGGCAAAAGATTTACATGATATAAAATTAAATGACAAAAAATGAAAAAAAATGATAAAAACATACTTAAGTACATCAAAATGAAAATCAGCACCGCTGTTGAATTGAACTTAAAATCACTAAAATTCGAGATGAACATGACGCAATGAATTATCTAATTAGAACTGTACCAGTAAATTAAAATTATACACTTTTGTATTCCATAAAGGCGTTAAATGTAAAATTCCTTTTTGTTTAGAAATTCAGATCCAAACTAACCTTTCTATTCATCTTTTTTGAATATTTGATTTTATCATGATTTTATGCAAGAACTGCAGGGATGAAAAAATAGATTAGATATTTGAAAGTTGAAAGAATGCAATGGAAGATCGAAGAAGAGGCATGCTATTTATTTATTGTATTTTAGGCCATATTATATCTTTGCAAAGGGCAACCAGAAATGTTATTAAAGCGAGATAATATGATACGCAAAGACTAAAAGACAGTAGTATTCTAATATTTAGTATATACCTACCTACTGAAGACTACTAGAGATATGTACTTGAGTATAGAGCAGAGATTATTAGCGTAGCAGGAAAGTTGAAAGCTCTTTCGCTTGCACTTTTATGTTTGTCGAAAAATAAGCCTTTGCTTTGCCTGTTTGGATATTATCTATGGAATATTGTTTGGACGTGTACAATATGACGATATGATGAGAGAGAGAGAGAAGAGGGTAGCTGTCTGTCTGTGTGTACTCACAGTAATAGTCCCATTGCATTGCTATTGCTCTTTGTGCTCATACATGGACGGCTCAAGCCCTAATCCGTTTAAAATGGATCCAGAAGAGCTGTGCACGTGTTCCGGATTCCTTTTTGATGGCTCGCACAAGCTTTCCTTTCCCGTCGCTCCTACCCTTTTCCCTCCTTATACACTTTTACTCAATAAAATACCTTGTTCCTACTCTTGTCAGCCACTGCTCCTGCTTTCCACACATCACGCTTCCTTCCTCTCTATTTCTATGATTACGTATAAAATTTTTAAGTAATAAATTTCGCAATACTACACAAAACTCAGCATAATTATAGCTAAACATAGCTAAACTGAGCATAATTATTGCTACAATTGTGATCCACTCATTTCTACGCATTTTTCCGCTCAACTCATTTTACTACACATTTCTTCAACCACCCTTCATACTAATGTTTCACTAAAAACTTTTTACATCGATTAAAATGAATACTAGGAGAGAGCAACGTTGTTCGGGACGGAAAATTAAAACCAATCTGTAATCTATAATACGTATTGATAATAAAAAAATGACAATTTTAATTCATAAAATAAATGGTCTTTCAACTTCATTCTTAATTCAATTAAAAATACTATTTTGCACAGAGAGTTTGAGAGATTACATTGCAATTTGCAATCTGTATTCTTATTGATATGTGTCTGTGTTTATTACATATTATTACAATATTTACAATATTTGTGTGTTTATTATAGTTTTCAACAGAACTGCTAACTAAAATACAATATTTACTGGCAAAAAAGTATTAGTCCTGAATAGAGTATGACTTGTCGAGCTTAGAAATTAAACTGTATAGAATTGCGTCATCGTTGTGCAACTACTAAAAAATAACTATAATAATAAATGTTGGATTTGTATAGGTTCATTATATGTCTCCTACATATAGTTGCCTAACTTTTTTTGTTCCTAAAGCTCAAGTGTTATGTTTTGGTGTATATAGTAATATTATTATTATTCTATTACATTAGATCTCATCACATGCCATTTGCAGTTTTATCTGTATTGCTTACACATGTTAACACGTAGTGTCCTTATTGTTATGTACTGTCAAAGCACTGCACTGTAACTGAAAATGTTTGTAGCTTAAGGAAACCGAAGAATGAGAGGAGAAAGAGTTTCTTTTATTTTTATTATTATTTCTGATCTGTCTTCATCTCTGTAATTGTTGTTGCCCGCTTGTGCATTGCCTGCAAAGCATCATCCGTTTGTCATTCTGGGCTCAGGCTCTACGCGATCACGTTTTCTAAATGGACACTATGAGCTAAACAAAAATGACAATATTTCCTAACAGTTGGTTATTTATTTTTGCTTTCGGAGTTGAGATAGTGAGGGAATTGTAGTAATCGTCTTATCGACAACGATTTAGCAAAGGGCATTCTACTATCCGAGAAATGAGGAAGGACAAGTGCGGAGAGAAAAGAAAGCCGCACGACTACAAAACTCCCGTTTCCTACTAGACGCTATAAGTATACGACTATAAAGAAAAGAAACTGAAGACAACAGAGTCGAGACTTAACATTGAAGATGGCAATTGAGTTTATGGACAAGACAGACAGATCAGACGGAGTAGGAGCACAGAAGACGACACAAGAAAACCGAATGGAATACAGAAAAGAATGCTTGATGGTAATGAACCGAACCGGATAGGCAATTTCGGAGAGAATAACCTTTCAGATAGTCCCCTACACTCAAATACACTGCACACTACGATACGACTAAACTTAACTACACACACGATGACCAATATACGAGCTATGTGAAAACGGATAACCAAAATCAAATGAGGCGAAAGTAAAACCATATAGCTTCCCGTCTATCTCCTTTCCCTCCATTATTTAGATACTTTCTGCATAGAGGCACTCCTACTTTTATATTTGTTACAGGAATTTTACACACAGCAACTTTTTATGCACAAGATTAAATTGTTTTCCTAAAAAGATGTTACAATTTTTGTAGTACTCAACACAAGAAAATCAATCGAAACGCTAAAAAAAATCATTTTAATAGCAAAAATATAAATTTCCGTCTCTTTTTCCAAAAATAAAGCATCTATAGCTGAGAAAATTCGGGATTTTAGGAGCTTTATGTGCGCTTCGCTTTAGTTCTCTTTGGAATTCAGTACAATAATAAACATTCAGCGCCGACACGAATCTATTAAAATATTCAGTCAAATTAAATAATTGAATTTATATATTTTTTGGACGACTTTAGGATAAGCAAAATTCAACAACTGTGTATATGTGTATATAAAATAGGTCCTGTAACATTGTAACATACATAATTCCAAAATATGTAGTAATAAACATATAGCTATCACCGTGTCGGAAGTATTATCGTGTGTTCAGTATAAGGATAGTTTGTGTATTGAATTTCCGATAGAATCTGCGAGAAAGTATATCCGGGATAAGCCCAGAGCATTAACGTGTATTATGTACATTGAATTTTAGTATTAGAGCCTTAGCTTTCCTTGCATTGCAGACGGATCGGGTGGAAATGCGAGTAAATGCAAAGAAACAATCCCCATTACACTTTCCAGGCTCTATAGGAAAGTTTTTCTTATTAGGAGGCGAGCATTGAATTGGGCATTACATTAGCTATCTCACCAGAAGTAGGGACATTGACTTAACTTTTACTTGCTTACTTATTTAGTCTTGCCCTTGCTTTCCGCCTCCACTCCCTGGCCACTGATGCTGCATCTATAGGAGTAGGACAAAGTGAAATGGGACATACGACAGATCAACAGATTCCTTGCTAAAAGGAAATACATTCATTTCCTCAATTCCCTCTCTATGGACTAACACACTATCACATCACCTACATTAACTCCAATGCTTTTCCACAGCTTTTCAAGTGAACTCAGCTGAATGCTACTAAACAGTCCGCTGTCCTTAAGCTCTCTCTCTCTCTCTCTCTCTCAAAACTGGTGGAAATCCTTTTCTTTTCTTGCAATTCTGAGATCCGACACCATATTCATGATTTTAATATTACGTCCCTTATTCCATATGCAATTTTAATTTTAATTTGTTTTTTTCACATTTTCTCTGCTTTTCCTGGACGAATTTAATACATTTTCCTTATTTTCTTTCCTTTTGCAGAAATCTTTTTTTTCTTGTCCACATTTTCTCCAAATATTTATATTTTCTTTTCCTTTCCTGTATTTTTGTCCCCTGTTACCATTTTCTCAACTTTTCCTGATTTTTACTCAATTTTCTGTGCCCTTGTGCCTATTTTCTCAAATTTTTCTGCATTTTCCTTCCTTTTTGCCCATTTTCTCTCATTGACTTATACGCTTCTGTTTTTTTCCTTTTCATTTTTCTCGTCTTTCTGTAAGGATTTTCTCTTTTTTAATCTTTTTCTCATTCTGGTGTGTTATCTCAGATCTTCCGTTTTCACATATTATTTTCCACAAAGATTTTTCCACCAGAGTATGCGAACCTCTTTCTTTTGTCTCCGTTTCTTTCGTGTGGTCCATTCTATTGATAGAAAGAAAGGGAGTCATATCACGTCCACGCAGAGAGAGAGATCTGGACTTACTTTACTTTGTGCTGTGTGCTAAAGCCAGTTTGATTTGACTTTGCAATTTTGGTTCTTTTCTTCTCGCTTCTTCTTCCCCTTCATTTGGCTTCGTTTACCTATTTTCTGGCAGAGTTTTAACTTTGTCACTACTAGGGAGATTGAACTGCATTCCTTCGCCCTTAAATTACATGGCTTGTGAACAGATAAGTAAAAGGAGGACATGCAGAGAGGAGAAAAGACAGGAGGACAAAACATCTCCTTATCTCTTCTGTCTACACTAGAGCGAATTTCCATTCCAACACAATTGACTATTGACCTGACCGCATTCTTTTTGGCAAACATAAAATGCCAGGGGAAAAATCGATCTCCGATTCTTTTCAACATGTACATAAATGTAATAGTAATACAGTCGGAGCTTCAGCTCCTACTTATTTCTCAAGACTCTTATTTACCTAGCGAGATTTCCTGCGTGTACAGAGCTCCACTGCAATTTTCTGCCCAGAACACAATTACCGTCATGTAGCTATTTTCTCCCTATATGCTTTTACTTTTTTCTCCAACCAACAATAGTTTTTTTTTTACAAGAGATCCACAAGAGTGCGAGTGGCCAGAGAGCATATGTGTGTCTAGCCTCTCTGTTCTCAATGCGAATCTAATTTAAAATTTCATTTTCCTCAATCTCTCTTTTCACTTTGTACATACGAATCGAATTTGCTTGCCACTACTGCACACATTGCAAAACAAAGGAATACTTCCTCTAAGACTTTCTTTCTCAAATAAACACGTTCCTTGACTTGCCTTGGCCATGCCTACCTCGACTAACCCAAAAGATAAAAACAATTTCAAGAACTGGACTAGACGTTAGGAAAAGGAAACCAGGTAAAGGGACGTAATCTAATTCCTTCTTCCAGATTGCTCTTCTCTCTATGATTTATTTTTTGCCCTTTCCTTCAATAAGCAGCACAAGAAAAGGCCACAGCACTTTTTCCACATAAGTCCTGCACACAAAATCAAAAGATGGACAAAGGCCAGGAGGCCTCTCTCTTCCTTCTTCAACTACGACAGCCAGCTACTATTACATACTACTAAAGCTACAGCTACAACACTCAAAGCATGACATGCCAAATTGCTAATCGGATTCGGAAACCTTATAATACGATATAATACTTCCAGATAAAACTATACTACTTTAACCTAACATCATTACCAACGACTACCGGTCAACCGGAATATTCTTTTTCACTCAGAACAGCCTACAGGAAAATTACATCGTGTAAAAGTCAAACCAAATTCAATGTTCCTTTTCTTAGCACATATTCTTATTACACCTCCACATACTACATCTCTTACGAACTAAATACAAGATAGAAAAGAGAATTCGGAGACATAATCTACACACATTCCGTATCCAAATAAATTCTACATTTATATATTTACCATGTGGCAGCGTAACTATTATATTTGTAGCTAATAATGCGTTGATTAAAAGTATTTCAATGATGAATCCAATGAAGAACAAATAAAATGTGTTAAATTATTTGGTTAAATAAAAACCAAAATTTATACATTGCCTTACGAGGAGATGGATATTACGAAAGATTCGACTGTGTAAATTATTAATTATATATTTTTAATTAGGAACCTTCGAAAATATGATTATTTCCACCAAGTGGGAATAAACAGGTGTAATTATATAATGAAAATCTCCTTGGTATGTGGAGGAAATGGATTCATTACGGGTTGCTGGCATTTATCTAAATGCAAGTCTAAGATTTGTCGTCTGCTCTGCTAAACTATCGTAAAAGAGAGAGAGAGAGGAGCATCTGGCAGGCGACAGAGCAGAAGATTTGTCTGTCCTGTCTTCTTCTCTAAATCGTCGGTGACTGAATCCTTATGTGTTGATATATTATTATATACTTTCCTCTGTAACTTTAGTGGTTGGGGTTGATTTGATTTTTTCCTCCGTCTGCCTGACAAAGCTATAAGCTTGTCTTTGTCGTACTCTTTGTATTTGTCACTCATTCCGGCCAGAGTCCATCTATTCCAGAAATGCAATCCAATCCGGAAAATATTTTCACATAAAGATTCCAATCAACAAATCTTACATTGCTACATCGTCTGATACTTTTAGAGCACTTCTTTCTTAATAGTAGCTACACACACAATGCTAATATATACTGTTATAAAGTATTATTATAGCAGGCAGCAGCTCAATTGTTGTATATTTATAAGGTCGAAAGTTGGATTAGCTATAAATAGGGCTAACAATGAGCTCAATCATACAATGGAGTATTTATGTCTAAGAAAAGGAAATGGCTATCTTGACTTTGACTCTGCTCTTGAATTACATGGTCGGACACTAATCTAAAATCAACAAGAAGGAAAAGAAAAGGGAACCGTTCTCCGATAGCTGAATCTAATCCAATCCAACCCACTCGGGTACAATCCAAACTTGTCAAAGAAATATAGTGGAACTTTCCTCTCTAACTCTTATAATCCTTTATTTCTATGTTCTTAGTTTATTTATAGAGCGTGATCTTGAGCCATTCGTCTGGCTTCTCTACTGTTGCTTTCCTCCACACACAACACTCAACCTTTACTTTATTATAAAAGGTAGGAAATGCCACTCGGCACGTTTTTCACTGGAAATATCCACCCCATCCTCCCTACCTTCAATTTTGTTGCAACTAAATCCACGAAAGTAAAATCAGGGTCCCATGCATTCTGTTCTACTGCTATAAAAAAAATATTACATAATAAATGGAAAATATTAACTTTCTAGCACACAGCTACAATTTTGTATTTCAATATTCTATTCAGATGACATTTAGCATAATTTACGTTACTAAAATAATATCTCAATTAAGAAATTTAGATTTTGAAATGGATTTATTGTTTAATAACTCTGCAATTAATACAAAAAGAGAGCGTCAAGTTTTGGGTCATGGCGTTTCTTAGAATCTGGAAACATCATTTAATTTTTATTGAATTGACACTGTGCAGAAGAATGAAAGTGAATCTTCGAAAGTGAATGATTGAGAAAATCCCAAATGAAGGATAATATTCCATTTCCATACAAACGAGCTGTAAAATAGCAATTTCTTATCGCTTTCTAAGGTTAATGTGTTTTTGTGTTTGGAATTCACACTTGGAGAAGTTGAGAGCCGTAATTCATTGCATAAGGAAGTGTAGGGATAAGGAAAGTGTAGCAATAGGAGATGAAATAAAGTAGCCAAGGTATGGCAATCTTCTTAATTACTTCGATAAAAGTCAAAGTTGAAAATCGTAAAGTAGGAAATGGAAGCACTCCTTGATTTCTGTCGCCTCTTTTTGTTTATCTATCTAATAGTTATTATTATGCAATGTAGCAGTAGAAGCAGAGTCAGGCATAAGAGCAGGAACTACTAGCTACTACTATGGGTAAGTATATATAAAAGTAAAAATGAAGGAAAGGATATAATTTCATTGAGTATATAATAAACGTGTGGAATGTTAGCTAATTCACTGGAAGAGTAGTTATTACTCCTGTTTGTGAGTGTAGTGCTTGTAGGATTGTTCGTGTTGGGTAAATTTTTTGCGGTGATTAATGTTTCATGGGTCAAACTCATTAGGAAGAAGTCAAGTGCTAACTTATCATCTGGAACATTCTCGCCAAGCAAAAGGAAACTAATGTAAAGTAAGCAAAGGAGAAAAGTCACTACTTAAGCTTAACTCACTCAAGTCAATTCGTCGAGTCGACTACTAAAAACTAATGCCTATCCTCCGGGCTCACATCATAATCATAATAATATTCTTCCTCTCCGTCACTTTCTATCACTCCACATCAACTCTTTACTTTTACGAAACTCTTATTTTATTTATTATATATGCCGTAGTAGCCTATTAAATTTTAGAATATATATATATTATACATGTCACTGTCTTCTCAGAGGGTAAAGAAAAAAGGCGGGCAAAACATGGCTATGTACTTTATAGCTACACTTTACAATTATCTATAGAGAGAATATTATGTAAAAAGTGTTTGTACGTTTTCAGTGTGATGTCACGTATAGCTGGTAGTAGTCAGTAGTGTTTCCTAATGCAGTGTAAGTAGTACTTAATACAAGTGTATAACTAACGTAACCTAATGTAATGTATGCACATTAGTTACATTATGAGTTTTTTCTCTGTAGACATTAGCGAGTGTATTAGTCTCGCCTGAATTATCTAGCAGAGATATTCACTCTTAAGTGTTAAATTGCACTCGACGACTCGTTTAATGTTTCTCAAATACAATAACCAACACACACACACAGCAGAGCACTAGTTAGTACTAGAGAAAACAGAGTCAAGAAACACATTGACTAAAAATATACAGCTCTCAACTGTCTCAACTATGCATGCAACAAGATGCAGATGAGCTTTTCTTAACAGAATATTGAAATTCCTTCATTATTCATTATACAAATACGTTTACTTTATGGGAGTTGCTTGCGTCATGTCAAATGTTCCGTTAATCGTTTAATGCTCATCCAAATTCTTCCTTCACAGTTACAAAATTACTAACACTAACTCCTCTACATTAAGTACTGTAGTATTTCACAATATATAATAAATTTGTTTCTCAATACTAAATAACTAGGTATATAATTAATATAATTACCCTTATAATCATTAAGAAGGTGAATTTATGATCCTGAATTGTCCTAAGCAGCAGTCTAAATAAATAATGTAATAATAAAAATGTGTGTGTAGGTATTTTTAAGAATTATTGATGGCAAATCACAACAAAAATTGAGATGCGAAATAGAAATAACTCTTGGAAAGTAATACCGGAGAATCATCACATGTTTACAAATAATGTTTAGTAATTATAGAGCTTGAAAACATTTCTTGCACTGTCAGGAAGTTTCTATGTACAATAATATGAATTTGAAGAAGCTAAAGTTTCGCACAAACTTGGCATAATAAATGAGGAATGAAGAGGCGGGTCTCTTTTATCAGAAATCAAGTCAACTGAAGTGTAGAGCAGCAGTATGAATTAAGAGAGAAACGAAGGAACAAGTTCAAAGTTCTCGTGACAGTGAAGAAAACGATGCCTGGTGCTGCATTTGACATCGTCTTCTTGAATATCCTAGTGCTAATTTGATTTTGCACACGTGTTCGTAGCTCCAATAGTCCCTTCACTTTACAAGACACCCGTACACACACAACAGTTCTCCAAAACATTTCCTACAAACTTGCTTTTTTTAGCAGAGGAACATTTTCATAGTGGTAGGATTTATATTCTGCCATATGACATAGTGCAGAGCTTTTGAAATAGAAGAAATAGGCACTTAGAAAAGATAAATGGGTTGTCGTAGTATGCATGCTCTACTTTTGCCTAACTACATTAGTTAGTGTGTGCACAGAGCAGTGAGAGAAAATGTATTACAGAAAAATTAATAAATAAATAGAAGTAGCTACTAACGAATGTTATGTATTTGCGTGTAGCTATTCAAATGTGTAGTCAAGTGCATATAAATTTATGTTCATAATATAGTGAGAATAGGATTGAAAAGGGTTATAATATGTTTTAAGGAAGTCTAAGGGAAATGTATGTTAAAAAGGAATAATGTCCGTAAAAGAGTCAGTTAGGAGAGAGTAAAGTCAATTGGAGGGAATTCCACGACTCAGTTAGTCAGTAGTAGTCTTGGTTAAGTATTTAACAGGCGAAGAAGCTTTCCGGCTCATTTAAACATTTCCATAGAGGCAAATCCCAATAAGACAGGAAGGAAGGCAACGTAGTAGTATAGGCAGCTCATAGATATTGTGCCAATTACATGTGAAACAAGAGAAAAGTCCATTGCATACGACTCACACTATATCACTATTGATTCAGAGCCTCTATAATTCTTCCTCCTTCATTTCTCAACAACTACAACTTACTCCTTACTTACGTAGCACCACAGAGAGATATAGTCCCAAATGTAGGTGTCTCTATTTAACTTGCCTCCATTTCCACACACATACACACACAACCAACACAGAGAGTTCTCTAAATACTCTCATCTCGCCTTCAGAGTGTAACTACTGCATTGCAACTATCGTTTTTGCTCGATGTGTTTAGAATAGAGTGACGGAGACTGCAATGGCAACGAGTAGGTAGGTACATAATGCAGTGAAATCCAACTTGCATTCACATCACATCCCATCCACAGTGCCATAGTTCATTGTAACTACACATGTAACATGTAAAACCATCTGTCTTTAGAGTAATTAGGCCGACGATCCTTTGTCATTAGACACGAGTAGTGAGTGAGAACCTCATTGCCTACAATCCACCTCATACACACAAAATACCTCATTTCTCCAACAATACAAACACACAACACAACCAACGACTTTACATAACACTACTCCTTTTACACAACTCCCAGTCAATCCTATACCCAGCGTAGCTGTAGCTCCATTTCAAACAGAATCACCCAATGCATTATGTATTTGTTACAGGACATTTTATAAACAATCAACAAATCACCACTGCAATCCTAGACTACGAAAATTTTAACATTCATTTCAATCCTACCAAAAACATTTCGTTATAATAGCATACAACAATCTGAACTGCTAAAATTTATAGATATCTAAGTATTCTATTACATGCAAAATTAATTAGGAATGATGATACTTAATTCGGATTTAAAATTCTACATTTTTGCTTTTGTCTTCTTTTAACATTTAGTAGATAGAATTTTTTTTCCTACAAAAAGTAAAATTAAAAATTAAAAATGTAGTAAATTATTCGTCCTAGAAGAAGTAGCTTCGTGTCTGACCCTATCCTGTAACACAAATAGTAAAACGCAAGCAAACTGGAAAAAAGCTCAATGTGCATTAGACAGACATAGCACCTAGGATGACAATAATGGAACAATGTATTTCGCACAGTCTATAACAAGGAGTGGTAACTTAAGTGCGAGAGAATACAATTTCTCTATAATTAGCTAAAATATCATCTCTCCTTTACAAGTCAAGAATTCACAGACCTCCGCCTTTTCCTCTCACATCACATATCTCCAGAGCAGAGCACAATTTAAATGAATCTTCTGACATGACAAGACAACCTTCTCCTATCTTCTATATCATACTAGGTACCTACCTATTTATAATATATGTATAGAGAGAGAGAGAAAGAGACTCTGTCTGTGAAATGTATTGAAAAAAGACACGCCAAGGCAAAAGCCACAACAAACAGAAAGGGAATCCCTATTAAAGTTACACATTTTACACAGTGTCTACTAATGTGCTGTCATATGCTCAAGGCGGGGCTGGACGTTAATGAGCTAATATCTCTCT
This sequence comes from Tomocerus minor, assembly GCA_009936455.2. Taxonomy (NCBI): domain Eukaryota; kingdom Metazoa; phylum Arthropoda; class Collembola; order Entomobryomorpha; family Tomoceridae; genus Tomocerus; species Tomocerus minor. The sequence goes on along the minus strand of JAAAYG020028034.1, from coordinate 1,008 downwards.
GGCATTGAATCCCACTTAAAAAGCCAGTTGTTTAAAAGCGAAGGGAAGTTATTGACGTTCATGCACACACAGAGACAAATAGATAGAAAGATCCTTCTCACCATAATAATATTACTCGAGTTATTTGAAAGTGAGTTAAGGATAGACACAGGATCCTCCTAGTATTTAATTAATTCTGTAATTCTATCCTACAAGCAGATTATATGAGATCTCTCTCTCTCTCTCCTCTCTCTCTCTCTGTCTCCTCTCTCTCTCTGTCTATCTCATCCATATTGCATTGCAGAACAATCTACGTCATTCTCAGCTCTGTTGCTCTCTTTGCTACTCTCCCTGTGTCATTTTGTTAGGGTGACAGAAATTATCACTCATACGTACAGTATAATATAACTGCATTACAGCCTTTATGCCTATATTAATATAGGATGAGAATTAAGTCTGCTATATTCCCCGGCCCTTTATTTGCATTTCATAGAGACTTTTTCCCTAGAGAAGTCACATCGGATCATAGAGAAACACAAAGGTTGTGAATGAATGCAACAGAATCTCACTTTGTGCTACAGAATATTACACGAACATTCAAACTCACAAATATATAATACTCTTGTATCGTTTAATCTGACTTTTCCTTATATAATACTTTTATATAATGACACGTTATAAGTATATCTATACATATAACGTGTCATTATAATGTGGTTAGCATTTACTATGTAGCGTGGTAGTGGTAACACATTAGGTATCGATACTCTCTCGTCTCGTTTGGCATGACATGCCTTTGGCTTACGTTACATTGCATGGCGTAGCAGAGAGTTGGACAAAAATCCTATTACAATTTTCCCCACATGTTTTCCATATCAGAACAAGAACTAACTGCATTAGAGTTAAATGGGACTGGCTATATATAATATAGCTATATATCTATGTAGTAAGTACCCAGATAACATAAACGTGATGGAAACCTTCATATTCGGTACCGGCATGTTGATAACGGAAACATGCCGATATGCC
>JAAAYG020028001.1:0-16325 GCA_009936455.2 Tomocerus minor | reverse complement strand
TCTTTATAATTACGAGTACAAATAATTTTAGGAGAAAACTTCAATTTAGGTTTCTTTCTAACAAAATATACTATATCATGGTCAGAAGTACTAGTTACAATGACCCCGCTTTGTTTCACATACTCACTTCTGTTTGAATATATATGGTCAAGTAGAGATCTAATTACATGATTGTTTCTCTTTCCCTTATTAATAATTTTTGTGTATGTTGGCTGAGTTATATATTGTTTAAAACCAAGCTTAGCCATAAAAGATGGAAAAGATTTGCAATTTTGCTCTTTTAACAGGTCAATATTAAAATCCCCTAAAACATAGACTTCTTTACAGACATTAGACAGGTATTTAAGGTAATTATAAACTTCCTCACTAAAACACATTACATTACTACCATCGCGCTTAGCACCAGAGAAAACAGGAATAGAAGGGTGCTTATAGATACATGATATTAAAATAGGCTTTGTATTAGGAAGCTTAACTAGAATAGCACCATGTTCAGTTTCAAGGTGCTGGTTGTATAAGAGTGCATCAAACGAAATAGTAGTTTTAACATAGAATATGATACCACCTCTTTTATTGCCCCATTTTTCACACAGCACTTTGGGTCTATCTATTCTGTATAGATTATAGCTAGGAATATACAACAATTCATCATACATACTGTCGTCACAGTGCGTCTCAGTGACACAAAACACATCAAAATTATAAAACGATAGGTATTCCGTTATAAAGCAAACCTTGTTAACAAGGCCATTTATATTATAGCCACCTACTCTAAGACCTTTTTCAAGTATAGCACAATCAGTAGCACACGAAAATGAACTGTAGTTTAAAACATTATTATGTGTAACATTAAAGGTTGTTGTATCTGCATCATATCCAAACAAGTCAAAGAACTCATTATCTTCAATGCTACTACAAGGAAAAACACAGGACATACAGAAATGCAGATTGTATTTTGCATTACTAGCCTTATCACCTAAATTAGGGAGATGACACCGATGGAAAGGCAGATTACATATATGACAATGTACTATTATAAACTTACTGTTTACTACATCGCAACAAAAAGTTTTTTGACTAGACTCTTTGTTATTAAGCAGTTTTTTACGTCTAGTTAAACTTAACATACAGGTATCACAATAAAAACTCAACTTATCATCAGTTATTTGAGCATTAAATTTTCTTTTAGTTAAACTAGTGCATGCTTTATGAAAATAAAAATGACAATGCTTACAGTGCGATCCAGTTTTACGGTTATCACATTTTTTACAGTCTTGACAAACTTCATTCATAACAAATGTTAACGGAGCCATATTAAAAATATTACAGAACACACTAAATATTTTCAGATAACACTATATTAATTGCACTAATTACAGGTACTAATTAGTAGCGTATAAAGGCTTTAATGTGGTAGCCAGGAACCATAATTGTGCAAATAAATTTACACCAAAATCGGAGGGCCAAAACTGAAAGCTAATTACTGTAAAGATAAAACAAAAATAAAAAGCAAAATAGCTCAGTTACCACTCCACCCATCCAGGCAGGTATTCAAGCAGGGAAAAGAAATTATAGCCACTAATAAACACAAATGAGTAACAACAGCTCATTACACGAGCACCTCCCTGCTCGGCTACCAGCACTGGACTGACCAGGTTCATAAACCAAACAAAATCAAAAATTGTTAACAAGCCATTATTTGGTTATAAAACAATTGTCCCATAAATATAAAATTGTAAATTGAGGTAAGAATAGAAAATATATTACTCGCAGTTCACATTATCTTAAATATGCTTTCTCATACATTATGTAATATCCTAGGGCTTCCTTATGTTAAGAATCTACTTTACATCATTTACAAATGTCATTAGTAAATGATGCAATATATTTTCAAAAAATTGCAGGAATAATTCAAATTTGGTAGCGTACTAAATTGAATGAAAAGGTAAAAGAACTTTGTCTCTTTTTGTGTAATTTTATCTGGGATTTAACTGGGATTTGCGGGCAGGGGTTAGGCGACCCCATGGCTGCGGCTTTGTATTGATGACCGGAATGATTTTGATGGTTGTGTTGATATGACAATCGAGATGCGGGTTTATTGTTTACACAGATAGATACTAACTGGAATTTAGTCATAAATAGTATAAATTCGAGTGGAATGTATTTATTGCTTAGTATAATGTTGTCACAACTAGTTGGCAATCTGCAGGATATTTTTGATGGTCTCTTTATTGAGGAGCATGCATAATTTTCTAGTGTATTCACTGCGTACCTACATTTGTATTACGTATGGTCCATATAAATAATTGCCAGATATAAAAAGTTAACGACAAGAATAACTTTTATAGCTATGGCCATTATAGTTTCTTATATTTAATGGGCAAAGCAGAGTAAGAAATAGTAGAATGTGACACAGATGCTATGGATGTGCACATGCCATTTATTATGTATCGGCAAAGTGTGTCTCTCTCTGTGTCTATATGCGCTTTCTGAAAATCCAGAGCTATGTATCATTTCTAGGAAGCGACAAAGTGCTCTAGTATCCCAAAAGCCGCAGCTATTTGTAACTTAGATGTTGAAATCATATAGGAAGTAGTAAGTATTTAATATTGGTGAAAAATTTAATGTACGTGTCGTTTAAGTACATTAAATAAGGTTAGGTAGTGAACCCGCAGGGGAAGTGAGTGTCTATATTCCTGTGTATTCCTATAAAATATGTGTAGGGAGGAGAACAATGATAAAATGTTTACTAGGTATTTATGTAGAGTATTAGTAGTAATGCACCACAACGGCACATTGCTCAGATACTAAAAAACGAAGAGCCATAAAATTGTGGAAGGATGAAGGAGGATGGGATGGCTAAGAGGAATACTAACGTCCACGTTATTCAAACAGAATTGGAATAGATGTGTGTCTTATCTTCTTTAGGGAAAATGAACAGCATGGAGTTGTGCAATAGAAATTAGCTATACCTTTGCAAATAAGAATCATCTGCCTAGATATAAAACTTTCCCACACAAAAATCTATTTCGTAGACAGAAGAACAAAGCGGAGTTTAAGCACTATAGAAAAATATAGCAATCGGGAATTATAAGGTACATATGGAGCCATGAAGAGTTCCAGCACAACAGAAAATAATGCTCCGATTATAAATTGATTATTCAATGTTCTTGGCTTCGCTTCTGCCTTTCATTCCTCTCTCTCTCTCTCTCTGTCCTATTACTAACTATCCAAAGTCAACGTAAGTAGCAGTTCGTGCACTTACTTAGGGTCTTGTTGTATGTGCACAGTGGCAGAATAGCCGAGTGCAGGAGGAGAAATGATCAAGGAAGACAAGAATGATACATAACAAAATAGATAATGGATAGATAGAGAGAACATAGACTCATTATTCAATTCTCAGAGGCAGAAGACAAGGCACAAAGAATGGGGAAAGCCTTCAAGACAGAATTGAAGAGTATTAATAGCAATAGCATAATAAGCTAACTTCTCAACGTTTACATGCCATTGGAAAATTGTGAACTTACAGCTTTTCTCTCCCTCTTTCTTCCTCGCCTTCCTTTGTTTAGATTATTATTTTTGCAGCACAATAGAATGTACACTGATGTATGCTCATAATATATCCTCTCTCTCTCGTCCTATTTTCTCTCTTAACCATTTCCAAATGCTCAGCACTGTGAAATAAGCCCTTATGCAAGAGAGCCTATGAAAATACCACCCAGTGTGTGCCTCGGCACTATTTCAAATAGCGTCTCTAACAATTAGTACATTCCTGTACAGATCTTATTACGTAATACAAGTGTCTAATCCCACAAATACCTTCGTACGTCTATTCCTTCTTATCCTTAATTAGCAACGTCATTTATTCACTACAGCAATCCTATGTACACTAAATGCAACGCTAAATACACTATAAAATATTTGTACAGCTATACTCACATGAATTCTGTAAGAAAAGCAGCTCAAAACTATGTATCCACCATTAATTAGTTTACCTAATTTATTTTTCTACACAAAAACACAAGCACTACGCACAAACAATGCGTAACTTTCTAAATTCTAGGAGAAGGGAATAAAATAATAAATATGTAATTAGTCTGACTTACACTGTATTGAGCAGTAGAGAAGGGGAAGTAAGAATATTAAATTATCTGTAGCCTGAGATGAAGATATATTGAGAAACTATTCGACACAATTGTTGGTATAAATAATAAATGTTTGAATTAGATATATTTATATGGATATATTATATATTTTACAATTGTATATTGGTACAATGCAGACAGATAATTGAGTATATATTTAATCACGCGTTTACTTCTGTGTGTATAAGAAAACAAGTTTGTTTAGATTAACAATTGAGTTATTTGTGTATAAATTTTTAAAGGAGGTAGTACGATGCTATTATTGCAAATGTTGAGTTGAACAATTACGTTTCAATGTATAGGAACTGTGAAATTGACGTGGAACAGATCGAGAGTCTTCAGTGGTTTATATTTATTAGAGAGCATTAGGAAGGAGCTGATTTCTTTCACTCCACTGTGGAAGGAAGATTGTAGGAAGGGGAAGATGGGTAGAAGAGAGTAACTAAACGTTGTAGCACAGCCGAGCACATTATCAATTCTTTTCAATCGTGCCGTGTTGTTTTTGATGACTGTAGCAGTGAGTGGCTAATGCAGTGGAATACTAGATAACTTGTTTTATATTTGTGGGGATTGTGTTTGTGCGTGACACTGTCATGTCAACAACATTCGGGATTCTGTAGCGGAAATGGGAGCAGAGGCGTGCTGGGCATTGCGTCGACTAATGAGCCAAAGATATTTCTATGAGAATGTAGTGTGAAAGTGGCTATGACGTTAATTAGAGGTGAGTGAGGTGTCGGAGGTTGTAGCTGAAGGTGCGAGTGTTGTCTGGTGTGCAAGAGGAGGGTGCTGGGAGATTGGTGTTGGTTGGTGTGGTGGAGATGTCAAGAGTGGCTGGGGAAGAGGCCAGGCGGGGAAGCGGGCAGGAGGAAGCGGGCGAGAAGCGAGGCCAAGGAAGAAGAGTCCGAGGATCCGGGGAAAATTCTCTCTCCGTGGCTGTGGCTGGAGAATTCTGGAGACTGTGTCGGATGTCTGACGTGAGAGAGGGAGAGGAAGACTAGTGGCTGCCAGGCCAGCACGGAGTGAGCAGAAGAGATCCAGAAATCGGATCAGATGAGATGCTGTGCTATGCCTCCTGCCCTCCTCTACGTTCCTTGCCCGTCTTCATCCTCATTCTCAGATTCGGGTCACACTGCATAGCGCGCCTCGTATAGCTCATCATATTCCCAGATGCAGGAGCCTATAGCTCTATAGCGTGTCAATTGTGCATCTTCAACCATTTCCCATAGCACGTGCGCAAATCTTCCAAAGGAAATCTTTCCGTTTTCCTCTCCAGTTCCAATCCAATGCGAGCCGCGCCGTGCCAAACCAAGTAGACCAAGAAGGAAGCTGAGAGGAACTGAACCGAATTCGGGAGGCAGCCTCTCCAACTACCTACACTTTATATTATGTGTCTATCTACATCATACATACATACATTATCTTCTACGTAGCTAGCGAATAGCTACCTACCTATCACTCTATGCAGCACTGTGTATAATATATACATATATATATATATCAAGGAACAAGATGATCATGAGGTTGGAATAGAGCGACATGGAATGTATGTACGCAGTAACTAACTAAGAGGGATGTGTGTATGTGGGGGAATGGACGAGATGTGCTCGAGTGTGTGATCTCACTCTATAGTGGACTATCACCATCTACACAATATCCCAATGAGCATTTCATCTAATGTAGCTAATAATTTCCTTCTTCTTCCAAACTAAGAATTCCTCTCCCTACGCCAATTCCCTTCCATCGCCCAACATTTAGATATTTAACGACTCAGTCTACACAGCAATATGTATGTAGCCAACGCTTCTGACTATATTCAACTGTCAGAGTTTCCGTTCCCTTTCGATTTTTAATCTTCCTCTTCCCCAGACTCAATTCAAGTCAATTCATTTCTTTGCCTCGATTTTTTACTTGTAACTTTATGACCAATATGCTCCCTGTGGAGACTCTACGAGCATGCACAAAACACAGCACGCTCATTATTATTTTACTACAGACACGCTTCATCTGCTTCAGACTCACAACAAACATCCATCCTTCCCTATACATACATACATACGTAATAACGACATTCCACTATAATGTGTTTATGAAAAAGACGGGATTACTAAATAAACTCCCTTCCTATACTCATTTCTGCACAGATAAGTAGTTTATTGTTAGTGTGCAAAAAGTTGATAGCATAGAGACTATTATTATGTATGCCATTGTGAGGCTGCTCTCTATGCAAAAGATGCAGACTCAACTGCAGAATAGACAACATTCATTCAATGCACATAATAGAGATCATTTAAGCAAACACAATGAGAGACTCTGTCTCTGCTCCCATGTCCTACGACTGTGTCATTACGGAAGGAGTTGCAACAGACTCTACAAGATTCGTTGGAAGAGGAGTTTAAACTTTAGAGGATTTACTTCCGTGGCATCGACTTCCAATTACAACTCAGTTGTGAACGAGACAGTTCAAGTCTCTCTCGACGACTCTCTCTCTCTCTCTCTCTCTCTCTCTCTCTCTCTCTTGTCTCCTCTTCATTCGAGATGGTTTTATGTCCACAGAATTATGTCTTTCTTTCCCTTTTTAACAAATTTAGGTATATGCATTTTATTAGACTGCAGTCAACTAACAACTAACCTTTGTAGCTCCTCATAATTACAATTCCAACATGACACTCCCATTCTAAGTCTAACTGTGTAAAGGCGAGTTACTTTCAAAGATCTGCTCGTTGTGGAGGAGTGGAGGATAGCGTGGAGGGAGAGTTGTCACGAGTGCACTAATAACACTAATAACCCACATAAATACACATATTAAATATATTACAGTCGTGGAGGGGAAATGTAAATAAATAGGAGTAAGATAGGAGCTCTGCTCTGCCACGACACAATATTGTTGGGCGATGGGAAAGCACAGTTAAGTTTACTTTCTACTTTCTCCAGAAATTAGCACAGTCGTAACTCTGCCAAGTAAGTAGCGGAGATGTAAAGCCTTTCTAGGAAATTATCCTTTTTCTTCTCTCATCTCAACTTCCATTTTCCCTTCCTTTCTCTCCCTTTCTCCAGTTTGCCTTTCTCCTATAGCTTTTCTTTCATTTATCTCTCTTTCTCTCTCTCTCTCTCTCTCTTCATAGCAAGCTACAGCAATACAATAACAATAACTTGGATTTATTTCGATTTCGCCTCTCATCATATTTCTCACATCCGCCAATCGCATCTCAAGAAAAACAAATACGACACTTCTATTTGTTCTGCTGATGATTAGCCTATAATGCAATTTCTGGATGAGTAGTACATTTAGAAAGAACACTGTAGAGCGTGTAAGTACAGACAATATTAGCATAATAAGGCTAAGGTTAACATATGCGACAGGCTAGCAGATGATGCTCAATTCAGAATTTAGCTACTTACATGCATATTTTTCTACACCTCGACGCAACACAAAACTTTCCTCAACTTTCACTCCCCATTAGCTCCACTCTCCACCAAAAAGTTTACATCTAAATTCTTAATGTGAGCTACGGCCTGATATACAAATAGACATTTCCTAAAACCCCTTTTCTATCCTCCATATGCGTACAGCCGAGGAATTGCACATCTTTAGAGCTCAACTATTCATTTCTGAAATGTATAGTTCATAGGAGACACAGTTACATAAATATAAATCCCTTTTACTTATTTTCCCTTCTTGGGCAACACATTCACCCGAGCACATCATCATATAGAATTTTTTTGAAGATATTTCCTCCCATCTACACATTTTTAGCTATTAGTTCTATATTTTCTAGTTTATAGTCATGCTAATACAATGCTATACAATCCATGTCCTTTGCTTAATGGCTTCCTTTTCCTTTTATACACATAACGCTAACTACTTTATATTATTTTCTAGGCACACGCCAGCGAGACACTTTTATGTTCCACTTAGACTATTAACTATTTTACATTCCCATCACATCCAACATCCCAACAGACCAGGGAGACAAACTTTACGCTCCAGTGGTTTCCCTCGACAAACTCACCTCTATTTAACTATTTCCTTTACTTAGTTTTCCATCAACTTCACTATATAACTATGTCCTCTGTAAATAGTTAGCTAACTACAAGGACTACTATATCCAAACTCTAAACATAACTATTCGCCTGAAAGGAAATTATATTAACTCACATTTTCCCCCTCACCCACACTCCGACATAAATATATGTAAGAATAGCTTCAATATTAACTGTGCGTAATATACAACGATCTACTTACAACTACAGCATCGTAAATCCCCCAATAAGGCTGATATTTTGCATACTGCTTACACTTTACACTATATACTTGCAAAACTTTCCTATGAATTTACACAGAATCCCTTCATTAAGGTAGGTACCTACCCAAATTTGAACTTAAAAAAATATTTCATTAGCCAAGGATTCATTAAGAGAATGAACTAATTTAAAAACACATTCTCTCATCCTAATAAATTCCTATATGAACTATGACGAAAAATAGTTCCGTACTTACGGAAAAACTTTTTATAATATACATACAACTATATCTTATAATAATATAATTCCATGAAGAACTTTTTAATAGATAATGTTAGTCTAGACTCCATTTACACTGCATTAACTGAGTATATGAAGTGCTGTCACTCATTTTCACGTAGATAGATAGTTAATGATCCTCTCCTGCATCCTAAATAACACCAAGTCGTATGTGTAATGTCCGTAAAATATATTTTATGGTTTAGTGTTAAACTTTCAGCGGAAATCAGCGTTAATGCACATTCACAATAAATGTAACCATCCATCCATCTTTTGCATCTATAGATATTTACTGGACTTTCTAGGCGTTATAGGAGGAGGTAAAGGTAAAGTTATGGCTAACGTACATTGTTCACTGCATTATGATTATGGCAGTGACTATAGGATTGGGGAATGGGAATTTCTAGTTTGGTCTAGTTTTGGCATAGTTGTGTATCCGTAGTCAGAGCACATCTCCTCTGATAATAAATCATCTTCATTTATAGACTATCTTCGAGGATCTATCTCAAGAGTTAGTTGAATATAATATTCCCATATAACTCTTCTATGTATTTCTGTGCATCTGTAGTGATCGTGCACGACACAACATAGCTCTAACAATAAATCTAATAACTCTACGTACATGTAAATAGAGAATGCAACATCATACATGTATAATAGTTTCTCTTCTTCCCATTCCATTGCAAAGATACAAATAATATAGAGATGCCCCTTTTCATGAGAAATAGGCAGATACCCCAGCCGTGTGATTTCGTGTCGGCGGCTGCAAAGTCCGCATTAACTAATGGCTGGAGCTGAATAATCTTATTTTTTATTAATTTCACTTTTATAGCAAAGCGAAAAGATCAAACAAACAAATCATTAATGATTCAAATGCTATTATTCTGGTTTTCTAACACAAATTAATATTCCCAGGTGTTTAGGGTCGCAAAGGAAACCAAAATTTCAGCATGTGCAGAAGCCTCACATCGGAAGTTTGAAGGATTTGAGACCTGTTGAAATTTGAGATCCATAACTGCAGCACCTGCTGAAACTTCTGACAAAACAACGCTGATCCCGAATCCTAGTTTTATCCCGTTACGAATCTTTAATTTCAGCAGTGCCTGGAACTTCCTGGTGTGGATATGCAGAGCTTGTAAATGGTGGAACTTCATTCCGGCCAAAAAATATTTGGTCGCTATTGCTCTAGCCCAAAACCGTCAAAAATTCTCAAACTGATTTGAAATTTTGCTTTTTACTAACTGGCTGCCTATTTTAACGTTATTTCCTGGTCGGTGGCTCGGATTCCTAGTGCACGCTAAATATATTAGTCTGTTGGAAATGTTATTATAGTTAGATATTTCGTATTTGTAGTTTACTATGTATGTATTGTTTGTGGAGAGTGTAGTGAGATGCACTGTGTTCTCATTGGCTTAATGCACACGAAACAAATCAATAGGGCCATCACGCCATATCTCCTCCCAGATAGTTCCTGTCGACCAGCAAAAACAATAATTCTGATTTAGAGTTTTCTATCTCTATTATCTAAAGTGCAAGGATGACAATCATTATCGGATCCAAATTGAATGATCCGTAGATTACGTGTGGCAGAGCCGAAGCCTACGAGCCAGTTACTCATTTTTATCTGAGCAGAAATGTAGGATTGAGGTAGCTGTCCAGCAGAGACTTGTTTTCTTTCGCCACAGCCCACCAGACCACACCATTCCAGAACAGAGTAGTCGACTACATTTAGGTCATAGCGTACTTCCCTCTCTATTTCATAATTGCATAGGCATTTCATGCAATAATGCAATAGAAGTGTTATCGCATGCATCTCTACTCTCCACTCCCGCCCACTACCCAGCCATATAAATTACGCCTAGCTCCTAGAGGGTGTTTGCAGGGACGTGTATAATTTGGACACAGTCCGGGATAAACTTCATTATTCTATTTGGAAGGTTAATGTTTTATTGATGTTCGCTAATGAATGCTAAACTACTACATGACCCGTGCTCTGCTCTCCTAAAGGATCAACAACCGTCGCTTCAAACAAGGCGGCCAAAGTGAAAATCCACCAACGCAACGGACTAATTAGTAGTCACAGCCAAATCCAGCCAAGTACCGAAACGCTCCTGCAGCAATTAAGTAATTTCTATCTCTCCGTTTGAGAATTTATGGGGGAGAAGAACCACATAAGATAATCTGTTGAGGAATGCTACAAATAGATCCTATGCACCCACCTATACCTACTCACTTTTTACATGTTGCCTTTCGCAAAATTAGATTTCCTTATCGTCATACATGGAAAGGGCTACACATTTGGCTAATCCCATTATCATTGCTCAACTTCCCTTCCTCTAAACTCTAGTCACATCATGAATAAATATTCCATTATATTCCACGCTGTTGTTTCTTTAGACGAGGAGCATCAACTACTTTCAGCCATTCATCTTTTATACAGACTAATAAAAACATTATGCTCAATAACAACGACTACATAATCATTCCTAAGAGCTAACATGCTTCCTAAAATAAAAACTTGTATCTAATAATAAAGTAATTTGGCATCTATCTGTCTGTCGCTCTTTAAGACTTCATCATTTGAATGCTAGCAAAGACTTTACTTTGTCACATTAACCGACAACCAGTTCCAAAACTACACATAATTTCTGCCGCTCACGAATATATTTGATTACTTTTATTGCTATTTGTATTTCAATGGTGAAATCGGGGCACAAACAACCAATTCTCATTTAACAAGTTTCCTGTTTTCCATTTCTTTTTCACAAATTTCTCTTGTTACAATGATTATAGTTTTCTAAATTTCATTTTGCTTTTGTTTTGTGATGCAATGGAGGGAAAACACTATTATTTTGCTAATGTTAGGAACTTGTACAATTTTACAAGTTCATAACATTAGCAAAAGTTTTATAGTTGTAAATAATAAAAATGAAGAAAAATTATTGTAAAAAATGAAATAAGGATCTTAAATTGGAGTTATACAACCCATGAGGAGAATGACGTGATAATTTTGTATAAATATTTAAGTGGAATGTAGAATATAATAGAACAAGTGATGGGAATGTACAGGGTGAGCATGGAAGAATCCAATGTAATACGATTATCACGTTGCAAAATTATATTCATACCTAATTGTTGTTTTGATCTGAACCCATTCATTCAGTTATTCGACTAACGATGTTTTAAGCATCACATCCTTGTAGCATCCTAGCCTTGACCCAAGTCAGAATTAAGGGACAATTGTCTACCTCCTCCTGGCATAGGCAATCCCTCCTCTTTCACAATACGACGCGGCTCACAAATATGACAATAGAGGATTTGCGTAATCTGTCTTAGTGTGTAAAAATGTTTTGTATGAAGCTGGCTAGCCTATTTATTTTTAGTGACCATGCCGTAGAAGATATTTATGAGCAATAGGTTAAATTACTGTACAGTATAAAAATGGAGCTATCAACAGCTAAAGAATTAAAGTTTCTGTCGACAGTAGTGGTCTGATGCGGTTTAATGTGTCGGGGAATGGGAATAAAAGACTTTGAAAAGAAAGAGGAGGATGCTGCGTGTAACTGAAGCTGTGAATGGGAAAAGGAGTCCCGACTGAAAGTGTGTCATTTGACAGCTATAAACTCAAGGGAATGAACCCGTTGGACATTTTCATGTCAAAACTGATTTCCTTCTTAAAACAACAAACGATAGTGCCCCATTGTTCGTAGCGAGACGCCCGGCTAACCAACCGACCAGCCCAACGAACCAGAACCACAAGAGAAGGCCAATTTGGCCAAGAAGTGAAGAGAAAATCAAGAGAGCCCACTAACCAGCTAACCATCCAGTCAACAATACTTACTCTTTTACTGACTAACCCTAACTCACCAACTTTCTCAATTCTCGCTACCTAGCTATGCACTTTCTCTCTTGTCCAGTTATCCTTTCCTTTGATACAGAGCATTCTCCCTTGAATTATCTCACTCAATTCTACTCAACTGACTTCTTCTCTAAATCAACCAGACTTTCACTTCCTTATAATATACTGCTTTCCATTTTAACGAAGGACTACGCATTGAGCGTGTACCAAAACCTTTCAGACTACAAGGCCCCTGCAAAAATTATATTTCTAGTCCCTTAAACATAGGAGGAATTAATGTGTTCATAATTCCGCTAGATTAAAACATTTACAAGTTAGTTGTTGCAGAGAAAATATTATAATTTGCAGAAATCCTATGTAGGTATTTCATTTTAGTCAAATAAACACTTTAAATACCTACACTAACAATTCATAGATTTTTTTTAGATTTGTTAGGAGTGTAGTCGATGACTAAGCAGGAAATTTGAGGCGGGAATCGTTGGGAAATTTCTGTCGTGGAAATCTGAGTGGCAGCGTATTCATGGATATGTTCATGGAATGCATACGTTGTTTGTCGACGCTCCCTGTTTGCTTTGCCTCTGTACACAAAAGCTGGTTAGGATGGGCATGTACTAAAAGTGAGTTAACGGAAGATGTAGGGAGAGAGATAAGAAGGCGGCCGACAACTGACACGACAATAATAATACTTTCCCCGTGCATTGCCTCTCCCTGTTTTTATTTTGGCATTTTGACCTGACTTGACAGGCCATCCAACTAACTCGACGATTTGTTGAGTGACATGAAGAGAGTATTTTCATTCCGGGCTATTACATTACATTACGCAGGTTGGATGGGTGAAAGGAGAGCGGGAGGCGAAAGAAAGCGGAAGAACACTAATCGTACGTTAAACGGAGCTCTCCGTTAGGCAACCCGAGCGTATTGAGTACAAGGGAAGAAATAAATATAAAAAGCTCATAAAAAGCTTAAAAGAAAACGTCGTGCAGTGTAACTGTAAGTAATGCCGAGAGAGAGAGAGAGAGTAGATAATAGGGCCGGACGTTCAACTAAACTACTCACTCACACACACACCCACCATTATACACAATACATAGCCGAATAAAAGAGCTCCTATAATTTGTATATTCTGTGCACGCACTCACCTTTGCTCAATAAATCCTTATGATGATATCATTAGACCTATTATCCACATATAAAAATTATATGGAAATATCCAATGCATTTTATAACTGGGTTAACAACTAGATGCACATTTAAAGGATCAGTACACACTACACTCTATAGTAGCTATATATGAATGAATAGCTACGTACCTATTACACATGTGAGATTTTATTAGTCTCACCTACTCTTTGTCAACATGGAATAATATGGATGTAGCCTCGTGTAACCAAGCCCGACATGCATTGTATTGTAAACAGCCAACAATAACTGTCATAAATAAGGAAAGTACCCATATAAATTTATTGGGGCCTATTTCAATAATGTTCTGCTCAACATAACTCACTACCTATACAACCAAGTCACTAGAAAGTAGAAAGGAAACTTATCATTTGTAGCCTTGCGTAAAAACATGTAATCTTATAATGACTTCTGCGAATAAAAGTGAATAAGGATAGATTAGTTGGAATTATTTGAGATTTACAATATTAAAGTTTTATTTACTCACTAACTATGTCCTGTTAAGTGTTTACAGGATAAGTTAGCACCCGGGTTTTACGCAGCAGACTTTGCAGTGCCAATTATAGCAAATACTTTCTAATGGGCTCGCTAGGAAAAGTTCCTATTTGATATTCCTTGTTGCCCCGAATGGTTGAATGTGAAATGTGGGCATGCAATTTTCAAAACAACGTTTGATAGCAGGCGATTCTTCAATCTGAGCTCTCTGTGCTCAATTCTACTGCGTTCTGGTGAAAGTAATGCGAGGAGATTTTCCTACGATGGGCATTTACCTTAATTTGACAGGGACACATGTCCTAGGGCCTGTTTATAGCTCTGTTTACGAGTGGAGATATGGATGCAGGCTTAGCAGTAGGCATGTAGGTGACGTCCCTAAACTTATTGTAAGGAAGAAGGACGGAAGGAAGGCGAGATGCAGATAAGATAAAAGAAGGAAGGAAGAAGGGAGTGGATTCTGTGAAAAGAAGGAGTGGAGTGACCTCGAGGAAAAGTCATCAGCTAAACGATTTCGCCAGCCCAACTAAAATGAAAGCATTAAAGGAAGCCAAAAAAGTCACTGGAAGTAAGTGTAAGCCGAACGAGCTTAAATAAAAAACTTATAGCTTGGTCAGAAGATGAAATGAAAGTCATCTAGCCAACACACTTTCTAGGCCTTTTAATTAATTAGCCAAAAAATCCATGTATATAACGCCGACGCACAATTCTCAGCAAATCAGAATAAAATAGACGAGAGTCAGAAAGAGGGAAGCCACACTTGCACAAATATTTCTCATATCATTTCCACTGACTGCATAAAGGACTTATGGAGAGATTGACAGGTATATATCTATTATGAGTCTATTGCTATTTGGCGTATTTATTCCATAGCGCCGATTACACTGCATGGACAAAAGTCATTTATATGATGACTATTGGTAAAACATTAGTAAATTCATGTTGGGTTCGTTACTATAGTGAAAGCTAATTAGGTATCCGTCCTACTTCTGTTCAAATAAAATTACGTAACTTCTCATTTGAGAATATTGCCATGGATTCGCATGGTTGGTGGCCAAAGTGGCTCTAGCTGCATAATTTTTATCTGCGTGCTACATCCACTTGAAACAAATGTGTAGTCTCACTCTGAATGTTTGGATGAAACTAACTGCATGCGGGAATGTATATCAGCTCTCTCGTTCACACTTGATATAAACTCTTGTGGGACGTTTTACTCCGTTTAAAAAGATTACAAGTGCACTTGGCACAATTCGGTTTCCTCTCGCACTCCTCGTTTTTCCTGAAGTGGGGAATGCAGGACTCCTTTGAATCCCTGTGAATGTGAACTGAGCTCCGAGTGGCACTAACAGGAAATAAACACGTCATGTAGCATATCTAGTGCCATAACTTGTTATATTTATTGGACTTGGCTTTGCTGCCTGCATCAACTGACTCCCTCCACTAAATGAACTGGACTAGACTGGACTGATACTCTCACTATGTATCTCTGTCTATCCAGACAATCTGCAGCGGGCCTCTACCAGAACTCCTTTCCTTTCGCAATTTCCCTGGCTGGACCATATAGCGAAGATCCGAAACTGAATTAACTCCAGCTTCAATTTTTTCAGTCAAGCATTTGTGCTTTTACCGACCTATGTATACCAAACCCAACAAGAATCTTATCACCCTTTCCATACAGGGCCATTCATAATTCCTAGTGTAGATTTCACACCAGACATGCTTATGAAACTATGTCTTATAATGCATAATTGCCAAAAAATATTTTATTTGGAATTTTGAAACTAGATGAAAATCAAAATTTTTAATATATAAATACTATAACGAATAGAAAAAAATTGTTTAATTAGTAATTTTGTTATATGAAATAGAGCACACTCGGAAGATTTGGACGATGGTGTAAATTTTGAGAAAAGATGAGCTTGAAGTCGTGATTAAAAAATATTCGCTACAGTAGTAAATTTTTGTAAGTACACATTGTTATATATATGGCGTAGAGAATTAATCGAAATGTTTAATTGACGCCGTACACAAAATCAACATCGTACAAATCTTAGGGAGCGTCCATATACTACGAAGACCACTTTTTCCCGATTTTTGACACCCCCCCTCCCCTGTGAATACATTGAAGA
>JAAAYG020027979.1:0-16330 GCA_009936455.2 Tomocerus minor | reverse complement strand
GGCGGCGGCGGCGGCTGACGATTTTCCACTTTTTTCGGCGGCGGCGCCGGCGCGCCGCCTCGGCTTCACCCTCTGATGTGTGATTCTTTACAGGTCAAAATTAAAATTCAATATACTTTGCATTAATTTAAATATATATAAGTGCATACATGCATTGAAAACACACTTTTCCCATTAAAATGTGTTAGGGAATGAGTAGAACACAAATAAGTGGCTATAGAGGTACTTGCGAATATTTAATGGCACGATATTAGAGTATTGAGTGTCTGACCTAATCAGCTAAAGACGTTAATAAGATAAATAATTCTTGAATGAGCTGAGAAAACAATTTGCATTTAATTTTAACTGAACTTTTGGAGACTGTCTACGCAGAACCATAAAAGCAATTATGATTTGATGCTACAATTTCGTAATGTAATTTGAGAGAGTCAAATGCATCCAAGACTCAATGTGCGTGTCATGATGAAAACGTTTATCAATTTTTGCGGTCTTGTAACTGCCATTTGAAAAGCTGAGCTACAATAAGCTACACATGTAAATATATTGAGAAAAATGGAATAGATTATTGCAAAAGCAAGAGAAGAGCATGATACACGCTGCCACGATTCTCTTACCTACCTGTAGATTAGCGAGATGTGTCTTGTCCTCTCCGTCCAACATAAAAAACTAAATTGACTCAAGCCAGACTGATGATAATCAGTTTATTCTGCATTAAAATAATAATGTGATGTTATTTCTGACTACGCTATTACCATATAATGCTTTTTAAACCACATTACCCATCTTATAACAATTGCATTCGATCATATTCTTGGAAGTTGAGTGCAGACAAACTGTAATGGCCAATTGTTAATCTATAGAAATTTAAAAACTATTTTAAAGATGTTGTCTAATCATAAGACTGGCTTTTATGCATGTGCTTTACTGCTACACTCTTGAACCTATAGTTAAGCAAGCAGCACAAAAAAGCCCGTCTGAATAAATTTTTGTCAAGAAATATTCAATTTTTCTATGCGAAGAGCGATAATTATTTAACAATACATATACATATATTAGAAATTTCCCAGGAAAATAACTTGTTTGCGAATATTCACAGATCCGTGTTTTTGTCCTTTGAAAATTGTTCCAGTTATAAATAAATGTGTTGTAATAGTATCTTAATTTTAGCAAAAGTGTACAGATAAGCGGTTAATTCCTTGTATATGTTTATTGTATATGTCCATTGAATAACGCAGAACAGTTAACATGATAAACCATGCAAGGCTAGAGCTTTAAAGGTTTTTTGAAACTTTGAAACTGAGAAGTTCAACCTTTGAATACTATTGCTTATATTTATCAAGGCCGGATGCAGAAATAAATTTCGGGGGGGCCCGAAGCCAAATACATTTTAGTGGAGTATTTACGACCGCTATAATCGCGCGTAGCGCGAAAAATTTGGCGGTTTTAGCCCAAAAATTGATTAAATATATCTCAATTCGCGCGAAGCGCTAAAAATTTTGCATATTTTTCCAAAAATTTCCTCTTTTTCTCGGATTTCGGGGGGGGGGCCGGGGCCCCCTGGGCCCCCCCTCTAGATCCGGCCTTGATATTTATTGCGTTAGCTAAATATACCGAGAGAGTTCACAAACACACAATGAGTTCTATAAGCCTTCGCGATCAAGTTTTGCAGAAAAGTTAGAAATGAACATTAGCATTATCCTTGTATCTGTAATTGCACATTGCATTCCTAGGTTCATGCTATACAGTCTGAGTTTGCGATTAAGACGCTTAATTAACCAAAAGAAGCCTGCAGCACTAAACGCTCGCGTTGTAAACACGATATCAGTCAAGAAATTAAATTAGAAACTTGACATTTTTAAGGGTTATCCTTTCACTTATATGTACTTATAATATTTTATGGCAATTTCCAACTGTAACCACACAATATCTTTACACTTTCAAGTTCTTCTTATGTATATCTTTGAAGTTAAGCCCTCATTAATATTTGTTAATTAAAAATTAAGGTACCACTACCTAAATAAAGCAAGGCAGACGATGCAGCCAGATAAAATTTTAGCTATTATTACTTGTTACTTGTATTACAATTACCACTGTAACTCAAATCAAAGTACATAGAGCGCAAAAATGTAAATTAGATACTACAGGTAATAACAATAATCCTTAATCACATTGTATAGGCATTATTACTTTCCTAATTAACGTGTCTATTTACAGTAAACTAATTTTTACGAATATTTTTGTGACTAGCTTTGATGTAATACATCAAAGCTAAATAAAATAACTCTGATAAACAATATCGGCTTAATTTTGCAGGGCAGACGTAATTATTTTTTATTTCTTTTTCAAACGTTTATTACTCACGAATAAAAATTAAGACACGACACAACAGGTAACTATAATGCATGATTTTAAGATTTCTACTTCAATAATTACTGAGCAGTTATGTTTCAACAAAAATTCGAAATTCCTTTGAAGGATATAAAGTATATGGGTTAATAAATGGTGATGGATTACTTAAAGTCACTTTCTAATGTTAATTAAGACCTTGAGAGCAATAAAACATTTTCTTGCAGAATTTGCCTAATTATAAATTGTGGTTTACCTAATCCTTTATATTGATTATCAATTATTTGCAAGTGTCAAACATTCGGAAGGTAATATTTATTATTGATACCGGCAATTATTTATATATACCTAGCTAGAAATGTATTGACGATACATATAATGAGCATAGTTATGGTGTTGATTTTAATACTAAATGGATATTATTGCGTACAATGTGTAAAATAATGATACATGTGCGTATAGAAAGAGTTTAAAAAGTTGTAAGCAATAGTGAAGTATATTTTCGGCATACAATGACTTTTACAATTACTATTTATACCAAAAAAACGTACTTAGTGCTTAATTACCTATCGGACGCATGAACAATACAAACTTGTTTGTTCGTTCATACAACAATCATATCATTTGCAATAGTAATTGCAGACTATTAAAATGCAAGTTATCTTGAAATAATTTTTCCATCAGAACATTTCTGGTGCTAACCTAAATGTTTTAATGCAGTGTATAGTAGTAATATACATACAATATTTCTATTATCGCATCTCATCTTGATCTTTGTGATTACAAATAATAAAATATCACTGTTCAGAATCGTTTCATTTAATTTAGTGAAACAGTATATAATTTCACAGTTCCTCATTGCTGCAATAATACTATAGACAATTCTTTGTTGTATATTTGTTGGCGTAGATTAGCAGAGAAAAATGTGTTTTAGCTATGTCTGTGTGATAAAGTTAAGCAAATGGAAATCATATCAAAATAAACTCAACCTACATAACTCTTGACACTTACTTACAATATTATATTATAAGAAACTACATGCGTTCGTATTTTCATTTGCATTGATTATCCTCTGAAAAGTTTGTATTAAAAGTTGCTATGTCTATATAATAGGTACATAAGTGTATATAACAGTAATCTTTATGGCTATGTATGCTTCTAGTATTATTGACAGAGAAGAGGCATCACGTACGTACTTACACCTTTACGTGCATCACATTCATAAAGTTTTGAATTGAGGGCAGGAATAAATGTTTTCTCACACACTCAAATAACCTGATGCACGTAAAATACACATTCACGTTAAATAGCCATTGGCACAAAATAGACAAACAGATAGATAAAATGTAAACGTAAGAATTCTACTCTTATGTGTGTAGATATCCCATTTGTAAAGATTAAAGCAAAGTGTATATATAGGTATATATATAGTATTACTAAATAGATATAAGCTTATAATAACTGACTGACTACCTGTACGCATTAATTCTCATGAATTATCCATTTCTTAAACCTTATAATTATCTATAATCACTCAGTTTTGTACTCTACTGCTTTTTATATAGAAATATACTTTGGAAACAGGAGTGGGGGCACTTTTATTATCTTCCTAAGTACAATTATCAACTTACATTCGTATGACACTCGTTCGAACAGAGCAATATATCAAGTAGATGCCTACAGGCACAGTTACACTGAGCACAAATGTAAGTGTCAGAAGTATTTAAGGGCAAACAAGTCTTAGACATTTCCCTTTACGATTTTAATTCCCTTACTAAATACTTCTATAATGTTATCGTGACGTTACTCCTCTACTATGAATTTTTATGTACACGTTTTAGTAATAATAATTATTAATATAAGCAAACTCATGTATAGGAACTTACATTAAAAGGCTGTGCAATTGTAGTATGTTTATATAATTCCGTCTCAAGATCACTATTATACATTTAAAATAACGTTTTCATATCCTAATATGCTTACACAGTCGAAAAACCCTAATCTTGTCATTACTAGAAGAATGTGAGTTGTATTTACAATTATTTCCTCTAACCATTGAGACAATAAAGTTCTTAGTTTACCAACTACCATCAGGAGCTATCATAATAGTTGTCTCTTGCTAACTTTCCTAACTATATTACATCAAACCACAAGCAACAAGTGTTAGATTACAGTTTTTTCGTAGGAAATCATAGCTATGGAACTAAATGCTAATGAATATTTGTAATATGCACTTGCACATATCTCTAGTCTAGTCATAATCACATTGCAACTTTTGGCTCATTATGCTGACAACTCAACTTAACTCAACGACTAAACAAAAAAAAGTAGTGTATATAGGGGGAGTTTCCTTTCCTTCATTGCTTTTTGCTGCAATTCTATGCAATTTAAAATGCAATCGAGATAGTAGTGCTAACAATTAACATAATATTTTACTTAGCTATAATAAACATATTATTATGTCTCACACATTTATTATTGTCATACACTGTACATTCTTTGGCTTGCACTCACGTCAAAGTGGCTAACTGCAACAGACAAAGGGAAACTGTAAATAAAGATATAGCAAGATTTGCCTTTTTTCTCAAAGGGAATGAATTCCAATGCAAATTCATTTTAAGAACAATTTTCAAACAAATACACTTTTATTAGCCTCTGGCTAATTGTGTGAACTGTGGCTGCTAAATAAGTGGAGTCAATTGAGGTAGCAATAACCGTAAGCGATAGCAAACAACATCCAATCATACAAAATATTTTTAAGGAAGTACCCTAATTAGTCTACTGCTACTTCCGCCCATGCTAAATCTAAGTAAAACCGACGAGATAGTGTCAGTGTCCAGATTAAGGATTACTGACATTTATCAATACTACATATTATTACAACTATATACCAATTCTAACTGTATATTTATTACTACACCCACGAGTACGAGATTGCAATTAATCTTTACAAAGATAGCCTACTCTGGATTCACAATTTAAAATGATAAATTACAATTAGGTTAATTTTCAACGAATGCTATCGCTATCTGAATTTAATTCATTTCTCATAATAGCTGCGATTTAGCAGGATTTTAACTGATATTACCGATTTACGTCAATTACAAGATCTAAACGATTATTCAATGGTTTATTCTAGATAGATGTGAATTATTATCATTCCTTTTTTGAGGTTTAGGAAACATATTTTATGCAACTGAGTTTTGATAAAAAGAAAAATATTATCTAGAAAAAGTACAACTGTATATTGTGTAATGGAAATATGGCTACAGGATAATAAATCTTAAGTGTGACAGTTACGTAAAGTAGTTACAGTGCACAGATATAGAAGTATGCAACTGAGTTTTTACTTCACAGATTCTACTCATTGCTGTGTTTTTGTCATTATTTAAAAGTTTTGATACACCACCATTGCAATCCACTTCGAACTTTTCGAACCTAGAAAATACAGTAGAGTTGACAAAAATATTTTATAATAATGTCATTTAAATCAGCGTCATGATTATGAACAATAACTTCCCATTTCAAAATACTCAGTTACAACATTGAAAATAAAAAGAAAAATTCTAGTAGCCATTAGTATAATGAATGATTAAACAAGAACATTATTTAATTCATACAATAGAGATTTCAATTATTACTAGAGCATATTTTATTCTTCAAACTCTATAAAACAAAAACTTTATGCAGAACTGTACTGTGTGCATTTGGTAAATGATGTAACATTTCTTTATGAGAACAGTTATAGAGAAGTATAAGATGATGTCCTACATTATTCATGCCAAAAAAAGATAATAAATTAATGAAGTGATGTACAGTGATGATATTTTAATGTCACATAAAATAGCATCAAGGAAAACGGCATTTCTCATTAAATGTAAGTGTTAGGAGAGATGGTGTCATTGTCATAGAGGATGACTCTTAAACTTCATTCGTTAATCCAAGTAGTGATCATTCTCGATTAATAATGAAATATCCTGTATATATTAAACTTATTTTCCTTTGCTGGTAGACACACATGTGTTAGTTTACATATTATCAGTGCTGTGGGAATTGTGAATCTTAGAGTGGCTATTAAAGCACAGTAAAAAAAAATGTCGGTATCAGTGCCTATAGTTTGTATTATACAACCAGGGAGTATTTTTTATTACATTATATATACGTGTATGTGCATTTACTAACTGTGGTTTAGCTGGTTACTAAACTAATAACGTTGTTCCCCTATTTTACAACACGAAAACTACCTGTAGTCGCTTTGTGTACCCTTATCATAATAATTGTCAGTAGGTATACAGTGTAATATTGAAAACAGCACAATTGCATCTGGTTTGGTCGGGTATGGTTGTTGAATATCCTTATAGTTGAATGAACATTGAAAAAGAGTGTATAGAGCCTGACTGAAAGCAAAGGAAAACAAGATCTACATTATATAGATATATTATAGTAAATGAGGTTTAATATGCATTGATTGCATTGAAATGATTCTGTGTGTATATAAGAATAAGAGAATTCTAAGGAATACGTCTAGGAAAGCTTATGAGTATAGAGTTAATAAGGCAATGCGACTTAGAAGAAATAAGTAATATACATAAAGTACACTTCAAATATAGGTAAAGTAAAGCTTGGTCGCATTTCGTTTACATTTACATAGAATAGCAGAAAGATAGATAGAGACTGACTTACTTATTTATTATCTCCTTTTTGCATTGCTATTAAGTACTACTCGATCGTTAACTAAGCCCAGATGGAAAATAATAGACTTATATGCATTTTTGTATTTTCTATGCTGTGTTAGAGTTAGAGCATTGTGCTGTAGTTTCTAAGCTCCCTCCTCACACAATAAGAATCTCAAGTCTATATGAATCTAAGCTGAATGACTATTCTAATTCCATCAGAAGTGCATAGATTGCATTTTCCTTGTACCTTTAACAACATTTTCTACAATTGCAACAGCAGGCAGACAGACTATGGGATTATTAGTAACGCCGCTGCTCATACTACTACTACTACTACTACTATGCACTAACTGAGCTTTACTATTGCTAACTATATACACAAAACGATATTGTGTGGCTGCATTGAACTCACTGTGTAAGCATTAGCCTTACTTACTTTTAGTTAGCTCAGCTTTCAGAAACACAAGACTCAACTGCACTGAACAAGACTGGCCACTCAACTCACCTTTATTTCATTTTTCAAGAGTTTACTATCATTTACAATAAGTAAGTTAGCGACGACTCCTCTCCTCTCGCTCGCCTGTCTGTCATTTCTTTCGATGAGACTTTGACACAGTTTCTCACACTAACTCAGCTAACTCACCTACCCTCACTCACACAAATCCAACTAGAACTAATCCAACCAACCAACACATTAATACAAAAGCACCGACGAAATTTACCTTTGTATTCCTGGTGTTTACATTCTATTCCCTAGATATTTATTGTCGGTATCCTATACTCGATTACCACTATTTACAAAACACCTACATTATCATAAAATAAACAAAATCCTATTTATTTCTTCCCCAAATCATTCTGTAGGAGTGGCGTAGCGATAGGATCATTCCTCATTCCTCAATCAACAAAATACTTCAAGAGAGAAAAAAACTTATCCTTCTTCTGTCTTATAATTTGTAAGAAGGAAAAAGAAACCCGTACATATAAAAATAGAGAGAAGAAAAAAATCTGATATTAAATTATGTACTTGACTGTTACTACCTAAAGATTAACAATAAGTGTATAAATGTACCTACTGCTCAGCTTCTAATTTAACATTGCAATTTTTTTTGGCTACCTACTAACAAAACTCAGCAGGAGCTATCTAAATTTATTGTGCATTTGCGGAAACATTTTTACCTCAACAATCTTTTGTGAAGTTGTCCACCTGACTGATTGTGACGTGATCTGATAATGTTGTACTAAAGAAGAGAAAAAAGCTCATATTAGTGCTGTATGTGAGTGCCTACGTTTGAAACTATAAAGTGCATGGGTAGTTCTATTATTTTTAGCCTGAAGTGTTAAGGAAAAAATCAAAGTTTAATGAGTCTAGTTTGGTTTGGTAAAGTTTAGTAATTGTGTCGGTGTCTGCTCCAGTAGAATCAAGTCCTGCCCAATTAAAAACTGGAACATAAAATGTGCGTCACAGACAATCCAGAATCATAGTCTAAATAGTTTCCTCTCGTCATGCTCTTAGCTACTGATTTGTAAACGTTAGAGTAGCTACACTTAGAATGGACAATCTGATGAATTAAATTTGAAATGTTCTAACTGTGCAGAGTAATTCAGGTACTTCGGTACTTTTCAGAACTAGGTATATCTAATATAGTTAGCTACTTTGTATCTTATACGGAGGAGTTGGTGATTCGATAATTTGTATTATGTTATATGGTGTTGTGTAGTCGAGTGTTATGTTAGTAAGTGATTTGATCCTCCTCTCGAGTCGTGCAATCCTTTTTGTTGAATAAATGGCAAAAAAGCTACCTGTTTCGTGACCTTGTCACACCCCAGCCCAAAGATTTTGCTGTGTATTGTTGGTACCTACTCAAGAATGCATTCCATCACTTAAAGATTACTTAGATTGGCTTTGGCTACTCTATACTTGTACTCGCATTGAATTTTATTCATAGCATAACTACATAATAGTCATGCTTCTTGGCACTACTAAAAGAATCTTTAAAATTACTAAGTATGTGTAAGTATATTATAGTTAAAATCTGGCTGATTTGGGGCTAGTTGTGTTTTGCTAGTATATATTTTCTATATGAGTAGTATATTAGTTGCATTTTAGACGCGAGTTTGTATTTAATAGACATCAGCCCCAGTGTATCCATTCTTTCGTGCCTATTTATTAATAATACCTTGAGTTTGATATGAATAAGAATTCAATGCATTGTTCTTTGTAATCTTTATGTGGTATCCGACAGAATGTTTAAGCATATGCATATAATAGAAAATTTGAGACAAAGCAAGAGCAGAGCTAATGCAACCCAAGAGTAAATATAAGTAAACAAAAAAAGTTACAGAAAGATACACTAGCTACCTATATCCTTTTCACACATTGACTCATGCATCTTGGAGAGTGGAAGAGAAAAATGCGTAACTTGATATTCTAATGGGATTGTTATTTGGAAGGAATTTTTAATACTTTCGACCTAGCCATTTGTATGTTACGTATACACTACGATCGTCTGCTACTACTTTTCTGCATGGTTGGTACGTGTTAGGAAATATACGACCTGCTGCCTATTATCTAAATGGTGAATAAGGCCACAGATATCAATAGACTATCAAATAAATGATGAAAAAATGCTCTCTATACCTCAAGAAGAAAATGCAAGGGGCAAGAGCAAAAGACCATCCTTAGATGTTGTCTACTGGACAGACATATTTAACAACAAGACTTCATCCTCGAACAATGTTAAAGTCAAAGCTATCGCCAACCTAGGGAAAATTAAGAAGCATGAAGAAAACATTGGGATTTACTCAGAACCAGAAAAGACTCCTGCTACTAATCATATTCATCAGAAGCCCATTGGAAATCTAATCAGTAACAAACCCAAAGGAGTGAATCGCTCCACCAGTTTCCTCGTCAATGCAAAATCACTATTTACAAATTTTAGTCTCAACAGAACACAAGGAGATAAAAACAAAGCAAATCAGAAACAAGCTCCTAATGTGATAAAAAAGGATTCTATTTCTAGAGCAAAATTGATATCACAATACACCCAGGATATTATTCAAAGAATTAGTATCGAATCTCAATCTCCAGTATCTTCAGGTTCCCTTCCTTCACCATCTTCAGAGTCAGCTTCTGGTTCTGCAGCATCTGCATCTTCTCCTGAACAGGAAATCAAATACATTAAATACAATTACTACCAAAGTAAATCAAATGATTACGAGTATGATTACGGATACAATTATAACCATATTTACAATTCTCAACATAATTTAACTTACAATTATGACAAAAGTGCTGCCAATAGTGGGAGTTGTAGCAGCGGTTGTAGCAGTGAAGAAAATGCACATTTACTAAGTCCGTTCGGATTTGATTCTTCTTCGGCATCCCCAAGTAGTTCTGATAGTTTGTCGACAACTTGTGAAAATTGTGGAAGATCTACCAGAAATAAACTACTGAAAAGCCATAGTCACTGTGAGCATCCGTCCCCGTTCTTTTCTTCAATTTCTCTATCTACTGATTTAAATATGGCGCCAGATGTAACGAATAAAAGCACTGGAAAATCATCTGCTCATGGCCATCATGGCGGAAATCGAAAGGAAGATTATTTTCGCGTCGATCATCATGGGTATGTTATTAACCGTGGACAAAATATACGAAGAGGTCCTTCGGCCATTCATTTCGTTTCTGGAAATTCATCGGCAGCTACAAAAGACTATTTTAATTGTAGAATTCCCCGACCCAAACTCAAAAATGGAGGCATTGTTCCTACTCATTCCTTTGGAATGAACACTAACTTACGAAATCAAAGTCCGGCCATCAATTACAGTTCTATGTCGAGTAGCTGTCATAATTTAAGCTCCAGTGTGAACTCAACCCAAAGTCCAATTCATTCTAAACCTAATTCTGTCAATAATAATACATTACTTCTGTCTGCAACAACACCACAAGTCTGTTCAACATTGGAAAATGATTCCTTGTCATTGTCTGCCAGAGTCAGAAGAAAAGGTCACACTGGAAACTCTCATGGAAATTCCTTGGTGCGATGCTTTGACTTTAATACGGAAAGCAATAATGGTAAGAGTAAACAATATCATTTTCTTTCATTTTTTCGTCATTATTACAAGTAGTGTTGTTTTCCCAGGCTATACTGCATACTGTCTCATAAAACTAGCTTTTCTTTGGCTTTCCCACT
Organism: Tomocerus minor; assembly: GCA_009936455.2. NCBI lineage: Eukaryota > Metazoa > Arthropoda > Collembola > Entomobryomorpha > Tomoceridae > Tomocerus > Tomocerus minor. The sequence continues at coordinate 5,115 of JAAAYG020027979.1, read as the reverse complement.
TAGATTTATTTGCGTCGTAACATTTTTGAAAGTATGATAATAATGTTAAACTTGATTCGTTTTCTCCCCTTCTACAGACTCCTTATCATTTACGTTAGCAAATAAGAAAATCTCTGTGTGGGATATTTTATTTATCTTTTATGACCTTGGATTTCATTTCCCATTTTTCTCACCAAGAGACTCACCTTTCTGTGATTAGTTAGCAAATATCTTAGTAATTACACAGGATCTAATTTTCCCTAAGTAGTTTTAACATAACATAATTTATCAAACATGGAGCTCTTTGGTAATAAAAATAAAGCATGAAACTAAGCACTTTGCAATTAGTGCAATACTAATAAGGGATTCCCGTTTTACATCTTTAGTTAAACAATAATTTTCCATTCAGGAGCCAAAAATTGTATTTTTAAAATTTTCTTGGCACTTGATCTACATTTACGGATAATACAGACAGACATATATGAAATCTAAATAACAACAACAGAGATTAGAGAAGGCATAATTGTAAAGCCCATTAAGTAGATTCTCAATTTGGATCTTGCCAAGTCCTTACGCAATACTCCTTATGTTGCTACAATTCCAATTTCTCCCCAGTCATTTCCTAAACAAACAAATTGCAAATACATAACAGTAACAATACATAGTTAAAGAATGATGACAATCAAGATTCAATTGGCCACTGCCAATCTGTCACACAAACTAATGTAATTCATTCAGCAGGCACTGAAGTTATATATTTACAAGTCATTGCATGCAAAGTATCGTTTTAGCATTCCCTTTTCCTTATTGTGCACAATTCAAACAGATTTGCATCGCGGCAAAGATAGCGAGCAGTCTATTTTCATCCATTCATTCTATTCAATTTCCTTCCCATTAATCTTTTGCAATGAATTGCATTGTATTCTGATTTTGCATTATGTATTCGTAATAGCACTCTACTCTGCTCAATCCACTTCTCTAACTTTTTAAGTACCTAACTTTGGTTTATGCTAAGAAAGCGAACTCAGAAGTGAAGCAATAGGGCAAAAAAAAGAAGAATGATATTCCCTTTATTAGGCTCTCATTTAATAATGGTGCAGAAAAACATTAGCCAAATTAAATTACTATTTAGTGTTGTAAAATTATGTAAGTTGCATGTTCGGCTGCATGTCGTTGTGTTGTTGCTGTGCCTTGGTAATCACTACATTTAATTTCTGTTGCGTTAACTCTGGTTTAGATTTTATTAGAGAAAGGATTTGGGCATAAAAGCACAAGAGCTTTAGATGTTATGCCCCTTTAAAGTTAAAATCCATTACAGAAAAGTGAAAACATAGACAACAAAGATACGTCTCAGCTGACAATATAAGAATAAAAAATCTATTACCGCATAGCACCATTCATTCATTACGCTATTTACGCTACCTATTATTATTATTACAGTATAATCCAACCCAATCCTCACGAAATGTTCGCTTCAATGTAAAAACTACAACATTTTTCAAAGCTTTTTTAGCAAACAATAAGCGTATCCCATCTTATTCTTCATCCTTATAGTTTTAGTATGCTTTTTGGCTACTTTTTCGACGTCTGAGCTTGACTGGCGTATCTAATAACATTAGCATTAGCACTGTAAATTTTATAATGTCAAAAGCTATAAGGAAAGCCCTGTATGTATAGTATAGACATTTTCTTTACCACAAAAACACACATACCTAACTCTGTTCTGTGTTACAATCCTACATTTTTCGTTTCAATTCTCATCTTGTCTCTTTTTCTGCTAAGTCTCTTATTTTCATGTTAACAACAAACAATAAATATATACGCAATATACGTGAGAGAACCTATTAGTACTAGGAGTGAAATATCGTACCAGGAACACTAAATTACAATATTCCTCCTTAAAATGAATTCTTTACTTTGCAAACTCATTTTCTTGCACATTAAAACATTCCCCTAAGATAATGTACTTGCACTTTTTTCACTTCTCAATCATTTCGAATGGAAAACAAGAGCCATAGCCATTAGTTAAATGTGCTAGAAATTCTGTCTCATCTTCATTTAACATGCTCCTCATGTTTTGCTTCATCTCATTTCAAATCCCTCTATTACGTATTACGTATTTTATCAGCTACCTATATATACAAGACACTCTCATTCAAGATGAGGCTCGTGTGCTGTCATGCTTAACTTCACTTACCTGAAAGTGTGCTACTAAAAGTAAGGGATTTACTCTTCTTGTCACATTTTAATTTTTTTTGGGGACCTCAAATGTTAGGTACATGAAAATACACACTAGGCGTTTTTTATCTGTTTGACTCTGCGTGTGCTCTTTCAATTGAGAACAGCAATTATGAATTAAGCTTTCAGTTTCAATCCATAATCTCTTCAACTTTAAATGGACTATTTGAAGGTAAAAAGGGAAATTGTAAATAAATGAGAAACTGAATTTTTCAACCGCGGCTTTTCTAGGTAATAAGTAGGTATATACAATGCTTGAGGCAAGCAAAAAGCTGTAGGTACTTCAGTATCTATGTATAAAGTATAGCTTAGTGGCCTATTTAAAGATTACTAGATATCCTGTCGAATTCTCTGATGGGCTGACAGGCTGACGACTTCACTACTTGCCGTATTACTCAATTTAAATCCCGTAACGATTCATTATGTCGGAAATTGAAATACAATAACTCTACGGCTTAATTTTTTCTAGAAATAATTAGAGTTTTTCATATAACTATTGATGAGAGCCTTAAAAACTTTTCTAAAACGAAGTTTTTTGAGTCATTGACTAGCTGAAAGTAATTTGGTGTTTAATATGGTTGGTATTTAAATGGAATTATACGGTACAGAGTGTGTGTCATACCTTTATTGACTGAGTAAAGTAAAGAATGAAGGGAAGACTAGAGTTTACATTGACAATAAAACATGAAACAGGAAGCAGAGGCATAAAATGAAGAAAGAGGAGGACAATGAAGCAAGCCATATAATAAATACTTGAATAATCTACCGCTGCTGCTGCTACAGAATGAATTAGAATTACTTAAACGCTCTTTTAACTGAATTAGCTATTAACCAAGTGAGCTGAGTGAACTATTCATTAAACTAATAGCACCATGCATTGTAATTGCCTTGCGTGTGATTCACGCTTTGAATTGTCTACCTATTTCTTAGATATTATATTGAAATTGTCGATGTTCATTATGTCCATGTGTATATAGCATATACTATCTGTGCAGATAGTAGATGCATAGTTATAATTATGAAATTGAAAGTTGAGTGTCAGTATTTTCGAATCCTAGTTTAAACAGATTTTGTTGTGAGATAGGCTGAACGGTGCTGCGAAGGATTGATGCTATCTCAATAGCGTCTTGTCATTAAATTTTAATTTTATTTCGATTTTTTATAGAGAACAAAATTACAGTGCCTAAATATAGTGTACTGACATGTATAGATGCTAAATAGTAGGACGTAGTGCATATATGCTTGCACTGAACTCATTAGCAACTGTAAAAATTGCATGTTCTCTATGTAGCTAGAATATAATGATACGCTGTCTATCTTAATATGAAATGCAAAGGTACAAATGTTGATTGTCAGTCAGTTGCAAAATATTCGACTTACAATCAGGCACTTGTCTTAAAGTAAGCTACGAAGAAGTAAACTGTAAAAAAGGCTTAATTCACATACATACACGTACTCACGTACGTAGACATATAAGACTTAACTTTGGAAAATTATCAGTAAGATTTTGTACTACACATTTATTAAAATATTATATTAGTATTAATTCTTGATATGACGGCTACGCTGGATGCCTTTTAGGTAGTTGTACATAATATAGAAACTTTATAACATACTCAACTTGCAAACGGAGATATAAGTAAGGATTATATTTCGATGCACAAAGCTATTATTATTTAGAACCGTAGAAGGTACATAATTATTGCTAAAAAAAGTTTGTATGTCATTCCCTGGCCTGCTATGGATCGTCTCTCCACCATTATCTTCGAGATTTAGATATAGAAATTGAAATTTTTATTGTATTTTAAACACTCGAATGTCTTTTTGCACAGATTTTTAGTGTTAATGCTCTGTACGCCAAGTACAGATGCTAAATTACTGCCTGCTGTGTTCACTTCATTATTTTTCAAGCTCTTTTAGGATATATGTTCAGTACTAAAGTCTTAAATAGTCTTTGGGTTATCATTTCACTTGTGTGAGTATTCTGAGTATATTATTTATTGGATTCTGTCAGTTGGAAATGCACAGGTGGAGCTTTGATAATGATAAGAAGCTAATACTAAACAAACTTTTATCAAAAGTCTACTCAACTTAAACGAATGTACAAAATTCACGCTCTGATTCCTAATCCCTTTTCTTCTCGTGCTCGGTCTCCTTGAATCTCTTTTTAGTTATCAAAGTGCACTGCACTAACATATTTAACTATATTTATTATTAAGCTATGTATTAGTGCGGCCTGCATGGCGAGTTGCATGTTGCATGAGTGCAGTAATTCAGCCAGGGTCTTGCGAAATACCATTCTATTCTATTGTAAATAACTGTCACAGTTAGAACTAATACAAACTTAAAGCTATTTTTTTTGATTACTGAAAATTTAAAGTTAGCATACACGTCTTTGCAATTGTTAGGATTTTCAATTAATTTATTGTCTATATTTATTGTGTGCTACACAGTTTGATTTCATGAAAATTTCCAACAAAAAACTAAATCTGGTACAATATATAATGTTTGTATATTATAAGAATATATTTTTATGTGACTGATTCCAGTTTATGCAAAATGGAGCAATTAGAAAACGTTTTATTTTTTATTGTAATTAAATACACTATTTTTCAATATCTCAAAGAAGGGTTTAATTTGGCGGACGTCAGACGGACAAAGAGCGTCAGGTGAGCAGAGATATGATGGAAGACCCTGTAGCAGTTGTAGCACGAATATTATCTTTGAGTAGTGGAAATGAGTAAAAATTATCAGCGTGTCGATACAAAAGTAAAACATGGTGAACTATGTTGACTGCATGTACGAAAGCAAAGTAAACATACGGTGCACTCATTCAAAAAAAAGTTTAAAAGTTTAAGCACAAGAAAGTTATCTTTAATCTCATACCTCGCATCTATC